>JAJUPC010000446.1:0-293632 GCA_023614405.1 Avena insularis
CCACATATGGATCCACCAGTGTCATTTCATGTGTGTTCTTTTCATAGAACACATATAGATCCACAAGTGTCATTGAAATGTGAGTACTTTTCACATATCACATATGGACCCACCAGAGTTCATTGCATGTGTGTTCTTTTCACAGACCATATATGGATCCACCAGTGTCATTGCATGTGTGTTCTTTTCACAGACCACATATGGATCCACCAGTGACATTGCATGTCTGTTCTTTTCACAGACCACATATGGATCCACTAGTGTCATTGCATGTGTGTTCTTTTCACAAACCACATATGGATCCACCAGTGTCATTGCATGTGAGTTCTTTTCATACACCACATATGGATCCACCACTGCTATTGCATGTCTGTTCTTTTCACAGACCACATATGGATCCACCAGTGTCATTTCATGTGTCTTCTTTTCACACACCACATATGGATCCACTAGTGTCATTGCATGTATGTTCTTTTCACAGACCACATATGGATCCACCAGAGTCATTGCATGTGTGTTCTTTTCACAAACCACATATGGATCCACTAGTGTCATTGCATGTGTGTTCTTTTCACAAACCACATATGGGTCCACCAGTGTCATTGCATGTGTGTTCTTTTCACATACCACATATGGATCCACCATTGTCATTGCATGTGTGTTCTTTCATTAACCACAGCTAGAGTCATTTGTTCTTTTCACAGACCACATATGGATCAACCAGTGTCATTGCATGTGTGTTCTTTTCACAGACCACATATGGATCCACTAGAGTTCATTGCATGTGTGTTCTTTTCACGGACCATGTATGGATCCACCAGTGTCATTGAAATGTGTGTTCTTTTCATAGACCACATATGGATCCACCAGTGTCATTGCATGTGTGTTCTTTTCATAGACTCCATACGGATCCAACAGAGTTCATTGCATGTGTGATCAATTCACAGACCACATTTGGATCCACCAGTGTCATTCCATGTGTGTTCTTCTCACAGACCATATATGGATCCACCAGTGTCATTGAAATGTTTGTTCTTTTCACAGACCACATATGGATCCACCAGTGTCATTGCATGTGTGTTCTTTTCACAGACCACATATGGATCCACCACTGTCATTGCATGTCTGTTCTTTTCACAGACCACATATGGATCCACCAGAGTTCATTTCATGTGTGTTCTTTTCACAGACCATATATGGATCCACTAGTGTCATTGCATCTGTGTTCTTTTCACAGACCACATATGGATCCACCAGTGTCATTGCATGTGTGTTTTTTTCACAAACAACATATGGATCCACTAGTGTCATTGTATGTGTGTTCTTTTCATAGACCACATATTGAACCACCAGAGTTCATTGCATGTGTGTTCTTTTCACAAACCACATATGGATCCACCAGTGTCATTGAAATGTTTGTTCTTTTCACAGACCACATATGGATCCACTAGTGTCATTGCATGTGTGTTCTTTTCACAGACCACATATGGATCCACCGATGTCATTGCATGTGTGTTCTTTTCACAGACCATATATGGATCCACCGGTGCCATTGCATGTCTGTTCTTTTCACAGACCACATATGGATCCACCATTGTCATCGCATGTGTGTTCTTTTCACATACCACACATGGATCCACCAGAGTTAATTGCATTTGTGTTCTTTTCACAGACCATATATGGATCCACCAGTGTTATTGCATGTGTGTTCTTTTCACAAACCACATATGGATCCACTAGTATCATTGCATGTATGTTCTATTCACAGACCACATATGGATCCACCAGAGTCATTGCATGTGTGTTCTTTTCACAGACCACATATGGATCCAACACTGTCATTTCATGTGTGTTATTTTCACAGACCATATATGGATCCACCAGTGTCATCGCATGTGTGTTCTTTTCATTTACCACATATGGATCCACCAGTATCATTGCATGTGTGTTCTTTTCACACACCACATATGGATCCACTGGTGCCATTGCATGTCTGTTCTTTTCACAGACCACATATGGATCCACCAGTTTCATTGCATGTGTGTTCTTTTCAGAGACCACATATGGATCCACCAGTGTCATTTCATGTGTATTCTTTTTACAGACCACATATGGATCCACCAGTGTCATTGCATGTGTGTTCTTTTCACAAACCACATATGGATCCACTAGTATCATTGCATGTATGTTCTATTCACAGACCACATATGGATCCACCAGAGTCATTGCATGTGTGTTCTTTTCACAGACCACATATGGATCCACCACTGTCATTTCATGTGTGTTCTTTTCACAGACCATATATGGATCCACCAGTGTCATTGCATGTGTGTTCTTTTCATTTACCACATATGGATCCACTAGTATCATTGCATGTGTGTTCTTTTCACACACCACATATGGATCCACCGGTGCCATTGCATGTCTGTTCTTTTCACAGACCACATATGGATCCACCAGAGTCATTGCATGTGTGTTATTTTCATAGACCACATATGGATCCACCACTATCATTTCATGTCTGTTCTATTCACAGACCACATATGGATCCACCAGAGTCATTGCATGTGTGTTCTTTTCACACACCACATATGGATCCACTAGTGTCATTGCATGTGTGTTCTTTTCACACACCACATATGGATCCACCAGTGTCATTGCATGTGTGTTCTTTTCACACACCACATATGGATCCACCAGTGTCATTGCATGTGTGTTCTTTTCACAGACCACATATGGATCCACCAGTGTCATTTCATGTGTGTTCTTTTCACACACCACATATGGATCAACCAGTGTCATTGCATGTCTGTTCTTTTCACAGACCACATATGGATCCACCAGAGTCATTGCATGTGTGTTCTTTTCACAGACCACATATGGATCCACTAGTGTCATTGCATGCGTGTTCTATTCACAGACAACATATGGATCCACTAGTGTCATTGCATGTGTGTTCTTTTCACAGACCACATATGGAACCACCATTGTCATTGCATGTGTGTTCTTTTCATTAACCACAGCTAGAGTCATTGGAATGTTTGTTCTTTTCACAGACCACATATGGATCAACCAGTGTCATTGCATGTGTGTTCTTTTCACAGACCACATATGGATCCACAAGTGTCATTGAAATTTGAGTACTTTTCACAGACCACATATGGATCCACCAGAGTTCATTGCATGTGTGTCCTTTTCACAGACCATATATGGATCCACCAGTGTCATTGCATGTGTGTTCTTTTCACAGACCACATATGGATCCACCAGTGTCATTGCATCTGTGTTCTTTTCACATACCACATATAAATCCACCAGTGTCATTGTATGTGTGTTCTTTTCACATACCACATATGGATCCACCAGAGTTCATTGCATGTGTGTTCTTTTCACAAACCACATATGGATCCACCAGTGTCATTGAAATGTTTGTTCTTTTCGCAGACCACATATGGATCCACCAGAGTCATTGCATGTGTGTTCTTTTCATAGACCATATATGGATCCACCAGTGTCATTGCATGTTTGTTCTTTTCACAGACCACATATGGATCCACTAGTTTCATTGCATGTGTGTTCTTTTCAGAGACCACCTATGGATCCACCAGTGTCATTTCATGTGTATTCTTTTTACAGACCACATATGGATCCACCAGTGTCATTGCATGTGTGTTCTTTTCACAGACCACATATGGATCCACCAGAGTTAATTGGATTTGTGTTCTTTTCACAGACCATATATGGATCCACCAGTGTTATTGCATGTGTGTTCTTTTCACAAACCACATATGGATCCACTAGTATCATTGCATGTATGTTCTATTCACAGACCACATATGGATCCACCAGAGTCATTGCATGTGTGTTATTTTCACATAACACATACAGATCCACCACTGTCATTTCATGTGTGTTATTTTCACAGACCATATATGGATCCACCAGTGTCATTGCATGTGTGTTCTTTTCATTTACCACATATGGATCCACTAGTATCATTGCATGTGTGTTCTTTTCACACACCACATATGGATCCACCAGTGTCATTTCATGTGTGTTCTTTTCACAGACCACATATGGATCCACTAGAGTCATTGCATGTGTGTTCTTTTCATAGACCACATATGGATCCACCACTGCTATTGCATGTCATGTTCTTTCATTGCATCACATATGGATCCACCAGAGTCATTGCATGTGTGTTCTTTTCACACACCACATATGGATCCACCAGTGTTATTGCATGTGTGTTCTTTTCACACACCACATATGGATCCACCTGTGTCATTTCATGTGTGTTCTTTTGACAGAACACAAATGGATCCACCAGTGTCATTTCATGTGTGTTCTTTTCACACACCACATATGGATCAACCAGTGTCATTGCATGTCTGTTCTTTTCACAAACCACATATGGATCCACCAGAGTCTTTGCATGTGTGTTCTTTTCACAGACCACATATGGATCCACTAGTGTCATTGCATGCGTGTTCTATTCACAGACAACATATGGATCCACTAGTGTCATTGCATGTGTGTTCTTTTCACAGACCACATATGGAACCACCATTGTCATTGGATGTGTATTCTTTTCATTAACCACAGATAGAGTCATTGGAATGTTTGTCCTTTTCACAGACCACATATGGATCAACCAGTTTCATTGCATGTGTGTTCTTTTCACAGACCACATATGGATCCACCAGTGTCATTGAAATTTGAGTAATTTTCACAGACCACATATGGATCCACCAGAGTTCATTGCATGTGTGTCCTTTTCACAGACCATATATGGATCCACCAGTGTCATTGCATGTGTGTTATTTTCACACACCACATATGGATCCACCAGTGTCACTGCATGTGTGTTCTTTTCACAGACCACATATGGATCCACCAGTGTCATTTCATGTGTGTTCTTTTCACAGACCACATATAGATCCACCATAGTTAATTGCATTTGTGTTCTTTTCATAGACCATATATGGATCCACCAATGTTATTGCATGTGTGTTCCTTTCACAAACCACATATGGATCCACTAGTATCATTGCATGTATGTTCTATTCACAGACCACATATGGATCCACCAGAGTCATTGCATGTGTGTTATTTTCACATAACACATATAGATCCACCACTGTCATTTCATGTGTGTTATTTTCACAGACCATATATGGATCCACCAGTGTCATTGCATGTGTGTTCTTTTCATTTACCACATATGGATCCACTAGTATCATGGCATGTGTGTTCTTTTCACACACCACATATGGATCCACCGGTGCCATTGCATGTCTGTTCTTTTCACAGACCACATATGGGTCCACTAGAGTCATTGCATGTGTGTTATTTTCATAAACCACATATGGATCCACCACCGTCATTTCATGTCTGTTCTATCACAGACCACATATGGATCCACCAGAGTCATTGCATGTGTGTTCTTTTCACACACCACATATGGATCCACCAGTGTTATTGCATGTGTGTTCTTTTCACACACCACATATGGATCCACCAGTGTCATTTCATGTGTGTTCTTTTCACAGACCACAAATGGATCCACCAGTGTCATTTCATGTGTGTTCTTTTCACACACCACATATGGATCCACCAGTGTCATTGCATGTCTGTTCTTTTCACACACCACATATGGATCCACCAGAGTCTTTGCATGTGTGTTCTTTTCACAGACCACATATGGATCCACTAGTGTCATTGCATGCGTGTTCTATTCACAGACAACATATGGATCCACTAGTGTCATTGCATGTGTGTTCTTTTCACAGACCACATATGGAACCACCATTGTCATTGGATGTGTGTTCTTTTCATTAACCACAGATAGAGTCATTGGAATGTTTGTCCTTTTCACAGACCACATATGGATCAACCAGTTTCATTGCATGTGTGTTCTTTTCACAGACCACATATGGATCCACCAGTGTCATTGAAATTTGAGTAATTTTCACAGACCACATATGGATCCACCAGAGTTCATTGCATGTGTGTTCTTTTCATGCACCATTTATGGATCCACCAGTGTCATTGCATGTGTGTTCTTTTCACACACCACATATGGATCCACCAGTGTCATTGCATGTGTGTTCTTTTCACATGCACATATGGATCCACCAAGGTCATTTCATGTGTGTTCTTTTCACACTCACATATGGATCCACCAAGGTCATTGCATGTGTGTTCTTTCACGCACACATATGGATCCACCAGAGTCATTGCATGTGTGTTCTTTTCACGCACTACATATGGATCCATTAGAGTCATTGCATGTGTGTTCTTTTCACAAAGCACAAATGGATCTACCAGTGTCATTGCATGTGTGTTCTTTAAACAGACCACATATGGAACCACCATTGTCATTGCATGTGTGTTCTGTTCTTTTCACAGACCACATATGGATCCACCAGTGTCATTGCATGTGTGTTCTTTTCACAGACCACATATGGATCCACCAGTGTCATTGAAATGTGTGTTCTTTTCATAGACCACATATGGATCCACCAGTGTCATTGCATGTGTGTTCTTTTCACAGACCACATATGGATCCACCATTGTCATTGCATGTGTGTTCTTTCACAGACCACATATGGATCCACCAGTGTCATTGCATGTGTTTTTTTCATGCACCACATATGGATCCACCAGTTCATTTCATGTGTGTTCTTTCACACCACATATGGATCCACCAAAGGTCATTGCATGTGTGTTCTTTTCACGCACCACATATGGATCCACCATTGTCATTGCATGTGTGTTCTTTTCATACCACATATGGATCCACCAAGTCATTGCATGTGTGTCTTTTCACATACCACATATGGATCCACCTGTAGTTCATTGCATGTGTGTTCTTTTCACAGACCACATATGGATCCACCAGAGTCATTGCATGTGTGTTCTTTTCACAGACCACATATGGATCCACCAGAGTCATTGCATGTGTGTTCTTTTCATAGACCACATATGGATCCACCAGTGTCATTGCATGTGTGTTCTTTTCATAGACCACATATGGATCCACTAGTGTCATTGCATGTGTGTTCTTTTCACAGACCAGATATGGATCCACCAGATTCATTGCATGTGTGTTCTTTTTACAGACCACATATGGATCCACCAGGGTCATTGCATGTGTGTTCTTTTCACAGACCACATATGGATCCACCAGAGTTAATTGGATTTGTGTTCTTTTCACAGACCATATATGGATCCACCAGTGTTATTGCATGTGTGTTCTTTTCACAAACCACATATGGATCCACCAGAGTCATTGCATGTGTGTTCTTTTCACAGACCACATATGGATCCACCAGTGTCATTGCATGTGTGTTCTTTTCACATACCACATATGGATCCACCAGTGTCATTGCATGTGTGTTCTTTTCACAGACCACATATGGATCCACCAGTGTCATTGCATGTGTGTTCTTTTCATTTACCACATATGGATCCACTAGTATCATTGCATGTGTGTTCTTTTCACACACCACATATGGATCCACCAGTGTCATTTCATGTGTGTTCTTTTCACAGACCACATATGGATCCACCAGCGTCATTTCATGTGTGTTCTTTTCACACACCACATATGGATCCACCAGTGTCATTGCATGTGTGTTCTTTTCACATGCATCACATATGGATCCACCAGAGTCATTGCATGTGTGTTCTTTTCACACACCACATATGGATCCACCAGTGTCATTGCATGTGTGTTCTTTTCACACACCACATATGGATCCACCAGTGTCATTGCATGTGTGTTCTTTTCACACTCCACATATGGATCCACCAGTGTCATTTCATGTGTGTTCTTTTCACACACCACATATGGATCCACCAGTGTCATTGCATGTTCTTTTCACGCACTACATATGGATCCACCAGTCATTGCATGTGTGTTCTTTCACGCACCACATATGGATCCACCAGTGTCATTGCATGTGTGTTCTTTTCACACACATATGGATCCACCGGTGTCATTGCATGTGTGTTCGTTTCACAAACCACATATGGATCCACCATTGTCATTGCATGTGTGTTCTTTTCATTAACCACATATGATCCACCAGAGTCATTGCATGTGTGTTCTTTTCATGCACCACATATGGATCCACCAGTGTCATTGCATGTGTGTTCTTTTCACGCACCACATATGGATCCACCAAAGTTCATTGCATGTGTGTCTTTTCATGCACCACATATGGATCCACTAGTGTCATTGCATGTGTGTTCTTTTCACGTACCACATATGGATCCACCAGTGTCATTGCATGTGTGTTCTTTTCACATACCACATATGGATCCACCAGTGTCATTGCATGTGTGTTCTTTTCACGTACCACATATGGATCAACCAATGTCATTTCATGTGTGTTCTTTTCACAAACCACATATGGATCCACCAGGTCATTGCATGTGTTCTTTTCACAGACCACATATGGATCCACTAGGTCATTGCATGTGTGTTCTTTTCACTCACCACATATGGATCCACCAGTGTCATTGCATGTGTGTTCTTTTCATTGCACCACATATGGATCCACCATGTCATTGCATGTGTGTTCTTTTCACAGACCACATATGGATCCACCAGTGCCATTGCATGTGTGTTCTTTCACAACCACATATGGATCCACTAGTGTCATTGCATGTGTGTTCTTTTCACAGACCACATATGGATCCACTAGTGTCATTGCATGTGTGTTCTTTTTCATACCACATATGGATCCACCAAAGGTCATTGCATGTGTGTTCTTTTCACACCACATATGGATCCACCAGTGTCATTGCATGTGTGTTCTTTTCACACCACATATGGATCCACCAAGTCATTGCATGTGTGTTCTTTCACGCACCACATATGGATC
Organism: Avena insularis; assembly: GCA_023614405.1. Taxonomy (NCBI): domain Eukaryota; kingdom Viridiplantae; phylum Streptophyta; class Magnoliopsida; order Poales; family Poaceae; genus Avena; species Avena insularis. The sequence continues at coordinate 8,895 of JAJUPC010000446.1, forward strand.
CACCATTGTCATTGCATGTGTTCTTTTCACACACCACATATGGATCCACCATGTCATTGCATGTGTGTTCTTTTCATACCACATATGGATCCACCAGTGTCATTGCATGTGTGTTCTTTTCATTTACCACATATGGATCCACCAGTGTCATTGCATGTGTGTTCTTTTCACACACCACATATGGATCCACCAGAGTCATTGCATGTGTGTTCTTTTCACAAACCACATATGGATCCACCAGAGTCATTGCATGTGTGTTCTTTTCACACACCACATATGGATCCACCAGAGTCATTGCATGTGTGTTCTTTTCACAAACAACAAATGCATCCACCATGTCATTGCATGTGTGTTCTTTCATGCACCACATATGGATCCACCAGTGTCATTGCATGTGTGTTCTTTTCACACACCACATATGGATCCACCATTGTCATTGCATGTGTGTTCTTTTCACAGACCACATATGGATCCACCAGTGTCATTGCATGTGTGTTCTTTTCATTTACCACATATGGATCCACCTGTGTCATTGCATGTGTGTTCTTTTCACACACCACATATGGATCCACCAGTGTCATTGCATGTGTGTTCTTTTCACAAACCACATATGGATCCACCATTGTCATTGCATGTGTGTTCTTTTCACACACCACATATGGATCCACCAGTGTCATTGCATGTGTGTTCTTTTCACAGACCACATATGGATCCACCAGAGTCATTGCATGTGTGTTCTTTTCACACACCACATATGGATCCACCAGTGTCATTGCATGTGTGTTCTTTTCAAACAACATATGGATCCACCATTGTCATTGCATGTGTGTTCTTTTCACACCACATATGGATCCACCAGTGTCATTGCATGTGTGTTCTTTTCACACACCACATATGGATCCACCAGTGTCATTGCATGTGTGTTCTTTTCACACACCACATATGGATCCACCAGTGTCATTGCATGTGTGTTCTTTTCATTTACCACATATGGATCCACCAGTGTCATTGCATGTGTGTTCTTTTCACATACCACATATGGATCCACCATTGTCATTGCATGTGTGTTCTTTTCACATACCACATATGGATCCACCGGAGTCATTGCATGTGTGTTCTTTTCTCACCGCATATGGATCCACCAGTGTCATTGCATGTGTGTTCTTTTCATAGACCACATATGGATCCACCAGTGTCATTGCATGTGTGTTCTTTTCACAGACCACATATGGATCCACCAGAGTCATTGCATGTGTGTTCTTTTCACACACCACATATGGATCCACCAGTGTCATTGCATGTGTGTTCTTTTCACGTACCACATATGGATCCACCAGTGTCATTGCATGTGTGTTCTTTTCATAATCCACCTATGGATCCACCAGTGTCATTGCATGTGTGTTCTTTCATCAAACCACATTTGGATCCACCATTGTCATTGCATGTGTGTTCTTTTCACAAACCATATGTATCCACCAGTGTCATTGCATGTGTGTTCTTTTCACGTACCACATATGGATCCACCAGGTCATTGCATGTGTGTTCTTTTCATACCACATATGGATCCACCAAAGGTCATTGCATGTGTGTTCTTTTCATACCACATATGGATCCACCATTGTCATTGCATGTGTTTTCTATTCACAGACCACATATGGATGCACCAGTTTCATTGCATGTGTGTTCTTTTCACAGACCACATATGGATCCACCAGTGTCATTGCATGTGTGTTCTTTTCACAGACCACTTATGGATCCACCAAAGTCATTGCATGTGTGTTCTTTTCACAGACCACATATGGATCCACCAATGTCATTGCATGTGTTTTCTTTTCAGAGACCCCATATGGGTCCACCGATGTCATTGCATGTGTGTTCGTTCCACAGACCACTTATGGATCCACCAAAGTCATTGCATGTGTGTTCTTTTCACAGACCACATATGGATCCACCATTGTCATTGCATGTGTGTTCTTTTCACAGACCACATATGGATCCACCAGTGTCATTGCATGTGTTCTTTTCACAAACCACATATGGATCCACCATTGTCATTGCATGTGTGTTCTTTTCACAGACCACATATGGATCCACCAGAGCCATTGCATGTCTGTTCTTTTCACAGACCACATATGGATCCACCAGAGTCATTGCATGTCTGTCCTTTTCACAGACCACATATGGATCCACCACTGTCATTGCATGTGTGTTCTTTTCATAGACCACATATGGATCCACCAGTGTCATTGCATGTGTGTTCTTTTCAGGGACCACATATGGATCCACCAGTGTCATTGCATGTGTGTTCTTTTCACACACCACATATGGATCTACCAGTGTCATTGCATGTGTTTTTTTTTCACAGACCACATATCGATCCACCAGAGTTCATTGCATGTGTGTTCTTTTCACAGACCACATATGGATCCACCAGTGTCATTGCATGTGTGTTCTTTTCACACACCACATATGGATCCACCAGTGTCATTGCATGTGTGTTCTTTTCACAGACCACATATGGATCCACCAGTGTCATTGCATGTGTGTTCTTTTCTCAGACCACATATGGATCCACTAGTGTCATTGCATGTGTGTTCTATTCAGACAACATATGGATCCACTAGTGTCATTGCATGTGTGTTCTTTTCACAGACCACATATGGATCCACCAGTGTTATTGCCTGTCTGTTCTTTTCACACACCACATTTGGATCCACCAATGTCATTGCATGTCTGTTGTTTTCACATACCACATTTGGATCCACCAGAGTCATTGCATGTGTGTTCTTTTCACAGACCACATAAGGATCCACCAGAGTCATTGCATGTGTGTTCTTTTCATACACCACATATGGAACCGCCATTGTCATTGCATGTGTGTTCTTTTCAGACTAGAGCTATGGATCCACCAGTGTCATTCCATGTGTGTTCTTTTCATTTACCACATATGGATCAACCAGAGTCATTGCATCTGTGTTCTTTTCACACACCACATATGGATCCACCAGTGTCATTGCATGTGTGTTCTTTTCACAGACCACATATGGATCCACCAGTGTCATTGCATGTGTGTTCTTTTCACATACCACATATGGATCCACCAGTGTCATTGCATGTGTGTTATATTCATAGACCACATATGGATCCACCAGAGTAATAGCATGTGTTCTCTTTTGGCACACCACATATGGATCCACCAGTGTCATCGCATGTGTGTTCTTTTCATAGACCACATATGGATCCACCAGTGTCATTGGATGTGTGTTCTTTTCACAGACCCCATGTGGATCCACTAGTGTTATTGCATGTGTGTTCTTTTCACAGACCACTAATGGATCCACCAGTGTCGTTGCATGTGTGTTCTTTTCACAGACCAAATATGGATCCACCAGTGTCATTGCATGTCTGTTCTTTTCACAGATCACATATGGATCCACTAGTGTAATTGCATTACTAATCTTTTCACAAACCACATATGGATCCACCAGAGTCATAGCATGTGTGTTCTTTTCACACACCACATATGGATCCACTAGTGTCATTTCATGTGTGTTCGTTTTACAGACCACATATGGAACCACCAGAGTCCTTGCATGTGTGTTCTTTTCATAAACCACATATGGATCCACCATTGTCATTGCATGTGTGTTCTTTTCACAGACCACATATGGATCCACCAGTGTCATTGCATGTGTGTTCTTTTCACAGACCACATATGGATCCACCAGTGTCATTGCATGTGTGTTCTTTTCACAGACCACATATGGATCCACTAGTGTCATTGCATGTGTGTTCTTTTCACAAACCACATATGGATCCACCAGTGTCATTGCATGTGTGTTCTTTTCACAGACCACATATGGATCCACCAGTGTCATTGCATGTGTGTTCTTTTCACGGACCACATATGGATCCACCAGAGTTCATTGCTTGTGTGTTCTTTTCACAAACCACATATGGATCCACCAGTGTCATTGCATGTGTGTTCTTTTCACAGACCACATATGGATCCACCAGGTCATTTCATGTGTGTTCTTTTCACACACCACATATGGATCCACCATTGTCATTGCATGTGTGTTCTTTTCACAAACCACATATGGATCCACCATTGTCATTGCATGTGTGTTCTTTTCACAAACCACATATGGATCCACCAGTGTCATTGCATGTGTGTTCTTTTCACAGACCACATATGGAACCACCAGTGTCATTGCATGTGTGTTCTTTTCACATCCCACATATGGATCCACCAGTGGCATTGCATGTGTGATCTTTTCACAGACCACATATGGATCCACCAGTGTCATTACATGTGTGTTGTTTTCATTTACCATATATGGATCCACCAGTGTCATTGCATGTGTGTTCTTTTCATAGACCACATATGGATCCACCAGTATCATTGCATATCTGTTCTTTTTACAGACCACATATGGATCCACCATAGTCATTGCATGTGTGTTCTTTTCACAGACCACATATGGATCCACCAGTATCATTGCATGTCTATTCTTTTCACAGACCACATATGGATCCACCATATTCATTGCATGTGTGTTCTTTTCACAGACCACATATGGATCCACCAGTGTCATTTGTGTGTTCTTTTCACAGACCACATATGGATCCACCAGTGTCATTGCATGTGTGTTCTTTTCACAGACCACATATGGATCCACCAGAGTTCATTGCATGTGTGTTCTTTTCACAGACCACATATGGATCCACCAGTGTCATTGCATGTGTGTTCTTTTCACAGACCACATATGGATCCACCATTGTCATTGCATGTGTTCTTTCTTTCATACAACATATGGATCCACAAGAGTCATTGCATGTGTGTTCTTTTCACACACCACATATGGATCCACTAGTGTCATTGCATGTGTGTTCTTTTCACACACCACATATGGATCCACCAGTGTCATTGCATGTGTGTTCTTTTCACACACCACATATGGATCCACCAGAGTCATTGCATGTGTGTTCTTTTCACAGACCACATATGGATCCACCAGAGTCATTGCATGTGTGTTCTTTTGACACACCACATATGGATCTACCAATGTCATTGCATGTGTTCTTTTCACACACCACATATGGATCCACCAGTGTCATTGCATGTGTGTTCTTTTCAGAGACCACATATGGATCCACCAGAGTTCATTGCATGTGTGTTCTTTTCACAGACCACATATGGATCCACTAGTGTCATTGCATGTGTGTTCTTTTCACAGACCACATATGGATCCACCAGTGTCATTGCATGTGTGTTCTTTTCATTAACCACATATGGAACCACCAGAGTCATTGCATGTGTTCTTTTCATGCACCACATATGCATACACTAGTGTCATTACATGTGTGTTCTATTCACACCACACATATGGATCCACCAGTGTCATTGCATGTGTGTTCTTTTCACAGACCACATATGGATCCACCAGTGTCATTGCATGTGTGTTCTTTTCACACACCACATATGGATCCACCAGTGTCATTGCATGGCTGTTCTTTTCACAGACCACATATGGATCCACCCGAGTCATTGCATGTGTGTTCTTTTCACAGACCACATATGGATCCACCAGTGTCATTGCATGTGTGTTCTTTTCACATACCACATATGGATCCACCAGTGTCATTGCATGTGTGTTCTTTTCACAAACCACATATGGATCCACCAGTGTCATTGCATGTGTTCTTTCACGCACCACATATGGATCCACCAAAGTCATTGCATGTGTGTTCTTTCACAGACATATGGATCCACCAGTGTCATTGCATGTGTGTTCTTTTCACAGACCACATATGGATCCACCAGAGTCATTGCATGTGTGTTCTTTTCACAGACCACATATGGATCCACCATTGTCATTGCATGTGTGTTCTTTTCACACACCACATATGGATCCACCAGTGTCATTTCATGTGTGTTCTTTCACAGGCCACATATGGATCCACCACTGTCATTGCATGTGTGTTCTTTTCACAGACCACATATGGATCCACCAGTGTCATTGCATGTGTGTTCTTTTCACAAACCACATATGGATCCACCAGTATCATTGCATGTGTGTTCTTTCATGCACTACATATGGATCCACCAGTCATTGCATGTGTGTTCTTTTCACACACCACATATGGATCCACCATGTCATTGCATGTGTTCTTTTCACACCACATATGGATCCACCATTGTCATTGCATGTGTGTTCTTTCATACCACATATGGATCCACCACTGTCATTGCATGTGTGTTCTTTTCACACACATATGGATCCACCAGTGTCATTGCATGTGTGTTCTTTTCACGCACACATATGGATCCACCAGTGTCATTGCATGTGTGTTCTTTTCACACCACATATGGATCCACCAGTGTCATTGCATGTGTGTTCTTTCACACACCACATATGGATCCACCAGTCATTGCATGTGTGTTCTTTCACACCACATATGGATCCACCAGTGTCATTGCATGTGTGTTCTTTTCACACACATATGGATCCACCAAGTGTCATTGCATGTGTGTTCTTTTCATAGACCACATATGGATCCCCCAGTATCATTGCATGTGTGTTCTTTCACAGACCACATATGGATCCACCAGTCATTGCATGTGTTCTTTCACGCACCACATATGGATCCACCAAGTGTCATTGCATGTGTGTTCTTTTCATGCACCACATATGGATCCACCAGTCATTGCATGTGTGTTCTTTTCACAAACCACATATGGATCCACAGTGTCATTGCATGTGTGTTCTTTTCATGCACTACATATGGATCCACCAGTGTCATTGCATGTGTTCTTTCACACACCACATATGGATCCACCAGTGTCATTCCATGTGTGTTCTTTTCACAGACCACATATGGATCCACCAGTGTCATTGCATGTGGGTTCTTTTCACAGACCACAAATGGAGACACCAATGTCATTGTATGTGTGTTCTTATCATAGACCATAAATGGATCCACCAGTGTCATTGCATGTGTGTTCTTTTCATAGACCACATATGGATCCACCAGTGTCATTGCATGTGTATTCTTTTCACATACCGTATATGGATCCCACGTCCATTGCATGTGTGTTCTTTTTCACCACATATGGATACACCAGTGTCATTGCATGTGTGTTCTTTTCGCAGACCATAAATGGATCCACCAGTGTCATTGCATGTGTGTTCTTTTCACAGACCACATATGGATCCACCAGTGTCATTGCATGTGTTCTTTTCACAATCCATATATGGATCCACCACTGTCATTGCATGTGTTTTCTTTTCACAAACCACAAATGGATACACCAGAGTCATTGCATGTGTGTTCTTTTCGTAGACCACATATGGATCCACCATTGTCATTGCATGTGTGTTCTTTCACAGACCACATATGGATCTACCAGATTCATTGCATGTGTGTTCTTTTCACATACCACATATGGATCCACCAGAGTCATTGCATGTGTGTTCTTTTCACAGACCACATATGGATCCACCAGTGTCATTGCATGTGTTCTTTTCACAGACCACATATGGATCCACCAGTGTCATTGCATGTGTGTTCTTTTCACAGACCACATATGGATCCACCAGTGTCATTGCATGTGTGTTCTTTTCACATACCACATATGGATCCACCAGTGTCATTGCATGTGTGTTCTTTTCACAAACCACATATGGATCCACCATTGTCATTGCATGTGTGTTCTTTTCACAAACCACATGTGGAACCACCATTGTCATTGCATGTGTGTTCTTTTCACAGACCCCATATGGATCCACCAATGTTATTGCATGTGTGTCCTTTTCACAGACCCCACATGGATCCACCAGACTTTATTGCATGTGTGTTCTTTTCACACACCACATATGGATCCACCAGTGTCATTGCATGTGTGTTCTTTTCATAGACCACATATGGATCCACCAGTGTCATTGCATGTGTGTTCTTTTCACAGACCACATATGGATCCACCAGTGTCATTGCATGTGTGTTCTTTTCACAGACCACATATGGATCCACCAGTGTCATTGCATGTGTGTTCTTTTCACATACCACATCTGGATCCACCAGAGTTTATTGCATGTGTGTTCTTTTCACACACCACATATGGATCCACCAGTGTCATTGCATGTGTGTTCTTTTCACAGACCACATATGGATCCACCAGTGTCATTGCATGTGTGTTCTTTTCACAGACCACATATGGATCCACCAGTGTCATTGCATGTGTGTTCTTTTCACAGACCACATATGGATCCACCAGAGTCATTGCATGTGTTTTTTTTTCGTAGACCACATATGGAACCACCAGTGTCATTGCATGTGATCCACCAGTGTCATTGCATGTGTGTTCTTTTCACAGACCACATATGGATCCACCAGTGTCATTGCATGTGTGTTCTTTTCGCAGACCATATATGGATCCACGAGTGTCATTTCATGTGTGTTCTTTTCACAGACCAGATATGGATCCACCATTGTCATTGCATGTGTGTTCTTTTCACAGACCACATATGGATCCACCATTGTCATTGCATGTGTGTTCTTTTCACACACCACATATGGATCCACCAGTGTCATTGCATGTGTGTTCTTTTCACAAACCACATATGGATCCACCAGAGTCATTGCATGTGTGTTCTTTTCACACCACATATGGATCCACCAAGGTCATTGCATGTGTTCTTTTCATTGCACCACATATGGATCCACCAAGTCATTGCATGTGTGTTCTTTTCACACACCACATATGGATCCACCAGTGTCATTGCATGTGTGTGCTTTTCACACCACATATGGATCCACAAGAGTTCATTGCATGTGTGTTCTTTTCACACACCACATATGGATCCACCAGTGTCATTGCATGTGTGTTCTTTTCACAGACCACATATGGATCCACTAGTGTCATTGCATGTGTGTTCTTTTCATAGACCACATATGGATCCACCATTGTCATTGCATGTGTGTTCTTTTCATAGACCACATATGGATCCACCAGTGTCATTGCATGTGTGTTCTTTTCACAGACCACATATGGATCCACCAGAGTTCATTGCATGTGTGTTCTTTTCACATACCACATATGGATCCACCAGTGTCATTGCATGTGTGTTCTTTTCACATACCACATATGGATCCACCAGAGTCATTGCATGTGTGTTCTTTTCACATACCACATATGGATCCACCAGTGTAATTTCATGTGTCTTCTTTTCACACACCACATATGGAACCACCATTGTCATTGCATGTGTGTTCTTTTCACAAACCACATATGGATCCACCAGTGTCATTGCATGTCTGTCCTTTTCACATACCACATTTGGATCCACCAGAATCATTGCATGTGTGTTCTTTTCACAGACCACATATGGATCCACCAGTGTCATTGCATGTGTGTTCTTTTCACACACCACATATGGATCCACCAGTGTCATTGCATGTGTTTTTTTACAGACCACATATGGATCCACCACTGTCATTGCATGTGTGTTCTTTTCACAGACCACATATGGATCCACCAGTGTCATTGCATGTGTGTTCTTTTCACAGACCACATATGGATCCACCAGTGTCATTGCATGTGTGTTCTTTTCACAGACCACATATGGATCCACCAGAGTTCATTGCATGTGTGTTCTTTTCACACACCACATATGGATCCACCAGAGTCATTGCATGTGTGTTCTTTTCACATACCACATATGGATCCACCAGTGTCATTGCATGTGTGTTCTTTTCACAGGACTCATATGGATACACCAGTGTCTTTGCATGTGTGTTCTTTTGTTTTACCACATATTGATGCTCCTTTGTCATTGCATGTGTGTTCTTTTCACACACCACATATGGATCCACCAGTGTCATTGCATGTGTTCTTTTTCACCACATATGGATCCACCCCTGTCATTGCATGTGTGTTCTTTTCACAGACCACATATGGATCCACCATTGTCATTGCATGTGTGTTCTTTTCACACACCACATATGGATCCACCAGTGTCATTGCATGTGTGTTCTTTTCACAGACCACATATGGATCCACCAGTGTCATTGCATGTGTGTTCTTTTCACAAACCACATATGGATCCACCAGTGCCATTGCATGTGTGTTCTTTTAACAGACCACATATGGATCCACCAGTGTCATTGCATGTGCGTTCATTTCACACACCACATATGGATCCACCAGTGTCATTGCATGTGTGTTCTTTTCACGGACCACATATGGATCCACCAGTGTCATTGCATGTGTGTTCTTTTCACAGACCACATATGGATCCACCAGTGTCATTGCATGTGTGTTCTTTTCATAGACCACATATGGATCCACCAGTGTCATTGCATGTGTGTTCTTTTCACAGACCACATCTGGATCCACCAGTGTCATTGCACGTGTGTTCTTTTCATAGACCACATATGGATCCACAAGTGTCATTACATGTGAGTTCTTTCACAGGCCACATATGGATCCACCAGTGTCATTGCATGTGTGTTCTTTTCACAGAACACATATGGATCCACCAGTGTCATTGCATGTGTGTTCTTTTCACAGACCAGGTATGGATCCACCAGTGTCATTGCATGTGTGTTCTTTTCACAGACCACATATGGATCCACCATTGTCATTGCATGTGTGTTCTTTTCACACACCACATATGGATCCACCAGTGTCATTGCATGTGTGTTCTTTTCACATACCACATATGGATCCACCAGTGTCATTGCATGTGTGTTCTTTTCACATTCACATATGGATCCACCAAAGTCATTGCATGTGTTCTTTTCATGCACACATATGGATCCACCAGTGTCATTGCATGTGTGTTCTTTCACACCACATATGGATCCACCAGTGTCATTGCATGTGTGTTCTTTTCACAGACCACCTATGGATCCACCAAGGTCATTGCATGTGTGTTCTTTTCACATACCACATATCGATCCACCAATGTCATTGCATGTCTGTTCTTTTCACACCACATAAGGATCCACCCGTGTCATTGCATGTGTGTTCTTTTCACAGACCACATATGGATCCACCAGTGTCATTGCATGTGTGTTCTTTTCATTTACCACATATGGATCCACCAGTGTCATTTCATGTCTGTTCTTTTCACAAACCACATATGGATCCACCAGCGTCATTTCATGTGTGTTCTTTTCACACACCACATATGGATCCACCAGTGTCATTGCATGTGTGTTCTTTTCACAGACCACACATGGATCCACCAATGTCATTGCCTATCTGTTCTTTTCATAAACTACATATGGATCCAATAGTGTCATTGCCTATCTGTCCTTTTCACAGACCACATATGGATCCAGCAGTGTCATTGCATGTGTGTTCTTTTCACAGACCACATATGGATCCACCAAAGTCATTGCATGTGTGTTCTTTTCACAGACCACATATGGAACCACCATTGTCATTGCATGTGTGTTCTTTTCACACAGCACATATGGATCCACCAGAGTTCATTGCTTGTGTGTTCTTTTCACAGACCACATATGGATCCAAGAGTGTCATTTCATGTGTGTTCTTTTCACACACCACATATGGATCCACCAATGTCATTGCATGTCCGTTCTTTTCACAAACCACATTTGGATCCACCACGGTCATTGCATGTGTGTTCTTTTCATAGACCACATATGGATCCAGCAGAGTCATTGCATGTGTGTTCTTTTCACACACCACATATGGAACCGCCATTGTCATTGCATGTGTTCTTTTCACAGACCATATGTGGATCCACCAGTGTCATTGCATGTGTGTTCTTTTCACAGACCACATATGGATCCACTAGTGTCATTGCATTTTTTTCACAAACAACATATGGATCCACAAGTGTAATTGTATGTGTGTTATTTTCACAGACCACATATGGATCCACCAGTGTCATTGCATGTGTGTTCTTTTCACAAACCACATATGGATCCACCAGAGTCATTGCATGTGTGTTCTTTTCACAGACCACATATGGATCCACCAGAGTCATTGCATGTGTGTTCTTTTCACAGAACACATATGGATCCACCAGTGTCATTTCATGTGTGTTCTTTTCATAGACCACATATGGATCCACCATTCTCATTGCATGTGTGTTCTTTTCACAAACCACATATGGAACCATCATTGTCATTGCATGTGTATTCTTTTCACAAACCATATATGGATCCACCAGTGTCATTGCATGTTTGTTCTTTTCACAGAACACATATGGATCCACCAGTGTCATTGTATGTGTGTTCTTTTGACATACAACATATGGATCCACCAGTGTTATTTCATGTGTGTTCTTTTCATAGACCACATATGGATCCACCAGTGTCATTGCATGTGTGTTCTTTTCACAGACCACATATGGATCCACCAGTGTCATTGCATGTGTGTTCTTTTCACAGACCACATATGGATCCAGCAGTGTCATTGCATGTGTGTTCTTTTCACAGACCACATATGGATCCACCAATATCATTGCATGTCTGTTCTATTCACAGACCACATATGGATCCACCAGTGTCATTGCATGTGTGTTCTTTTCACAGACCACATATGGAACCACCATTGTCACTGCATGTGTGTTCTTTTCATAGACCACATATGGATCAACCAGTGTCATTGCATGTGTGTTCTTTTCAAAGACCACATATGAATCCACCAGTGTCATTGAAACGTGAGTACTTTTCACAGACCACATATGGATCCACCAGAGTTCATTGCATATGTGTACTTTTCACAGACCATATATGGATCCACCAGTGTCATTGCATGTGTGTTGTTTTCACAGACCACATATGGAACCACCAATGTCATTGCAAGTGTGTTCTTTTCACAGACCACATATGGATCCACCAGTGTCATTGCATGTGTGTTCTTTTCACAGATCACATATGGATCCACTAGAGTTCATTGCTTGTGTGTTCTTTTCACAGACCACATATGGATCCACCAGTGTCATTGCATGTGTGTTCTTTTCACAGACCACATATGGATCCACCAGTGTCATTTCATGTGTGTTCTTTTCACACACCACATATGGATCCACCAGTGTCATTGCATGTGTGTTCTTTTCACAGACCACATATGGATCCACCAGAGTCATTGCATGTGTGTTCTTTTCACAAACCACATATGGATCCACCATTCTCATTGCATGTGTGTTCTTTTCACAAACCACATATGGAACCACCATTGTCATTGCATGTGTGTTCTTTTCACAGACCACATATGGATCCACCAGTGTCATTGCATGTGTGTTCTTTTCACACACCATATATGGATCCACCAGTGTCATTGCATGTCTGTTCTTTTCACAGACCACATATGGATCCACCAGAGTCATTGCATGTGTGTTCTTTTCATAGACCACATATGGATCCACCATTGTCATTGAAATGTATGTTGTTTTCACAGACCACATATGGATCCACCAGTTTTATTTCATGTGTGTTCTTTTCACAGACCACATATGGATCCACCAGTGTCATTGCATGTGTGTTCATTTTGCAGACCACATATGGATCCACCAGTGTCATTGCATGTGTGTTCTTTTCACAGACCATATATGGATCCACCAGTGTCATTGCATGTGTGTTCTTTTCACAGACCACATATGGATCCACCAGTGTCATTGCATGTGTTTTCTTTTCACAGACCACATATGGATCCACCAGTATCATTGCATGTGTGTTCTTTTCACAGACCACATATGGATCCACCAGAGTCATTGCATGTGTGTTCTTTTCACAGACCACATATGGATCCAACACTGTCATTTCATGTGTGTTCTTTTCACAGACCATATATGGATCCACCAGTGTCATTGCATGTGTGTTCTTTTCATTTACCACATATGGATCCACCAGTATCATTGCATGTGTGTTCTTTTCACAGTCCAGATTTGGATCCCTCATTCTCAGTGCACGTCTGTTCATTCCACAGACCACATATGGAACCACCAGTGTCATTGCATGTGTGTTCTTTCCACATACCACATATGGATCTACCAATGTCATTATGTGTGTTCTTTTCACAGACCACATATGGATCCACCAGTGTCATTGCATGTGTTCTTTTCACAAACCACATATGGATCCACCAATGTCATTGCATGTGTGTTCTTTTCACAGACCACATATGGATCCACCAGTGTTATTTCATGTGTGTTCTTTTCACTGACCACATATGGATCCACCAGTGTCATTGCATGTGTGTTCTTTTTGCAGACCACATATGGATCCACCAGTGTCATTGCATGTGTGTTCTTTTCACAGACCACATATGGATCCACCAGTGTCATTGCATGTGTGTTCTTTTCAAAGACCACATATGGATCCACCAGAGTCATTGCATGTGTGTTCTTTTCACAGACCACATATGGATCCACTAGTGTCATTGCATGTGTGTTCTTTTCACATACCACATATGTGTCATTGCATGTGTGTTCTTTTCATAGACCATATATGGATCCATCATTCTCATTGCATGTGTGTTCATTTCACAGACCACATATGGAACCACCATTGTCATTACATGTGTGTTCTTTGCATAGACCACATATGGATCTACCAATGTCATTGCATGTGTATTCTTTTCACAGACCATATATGGATCAACCAGTGTCATTGCATGTTTGTTCTTTTCACAAACCACATATGGATCCACCAACGTCATTGCATGTGTGTTCTTTTCACAGACCACATATGGATCCACCAGTGTTATTTCATGTGTGTTCATTTCACTGACCACATATGGATCCACCAGTGTCATTGCATGTGTGTTCTTTTAGCAGACCACATATGGATCCACCAGTGTCATTGCATGGGTGTTCTTTTCAAAGACACATATGGATCCACCAGTGTCATTGCATGTGTTCTTTTCAGACCACATATGGATCCACCAGTGCCATTGCATGTGTGTTCTTTTCACGCACCACATATGGATCTACTTGATTTCATTGCATGTGTTCTTTTCACAGACCACATATGGATCCACCAGTGTCATTGCATGTGTGTTCTTTTCACAGACCACATATGGATCCACCAATATCATTGCATGTCTGTTCTATTCACAGACCACATATGGATCCACCAGACTCATTGCATGTGTGTTCTTTTCACAGACCACATATGGATCCACCACTGTCATTTCATGTGTGTTCTTTTCACAGACCACATATGGATCCACCAGTGTCATTGCATGTGTGTTCTTTTCATTTACCACATATGGATCCATCAATGTCATTGCATGTGTGTTCTTTTCACAGACCACATATGGATCCACCAGTGTCATTGCATGTGTGTTCTTTTCACACACCATATATGGATCCACCAGTGTCATTGAAATATTTGTTCTTTTCATAGACCACATATGGATCTACCAATGTCATTGCATGTGTATTCTTTTCACAGACCATATATGGATCCACGAGTGTCATTTCATGTTTGTTCTTTTCACACACCACATATGGATCACCAGTGTGATTGCATGTCTGTTCTTTTCACAGACCACATATGGATCCACCAGAGTAATTGCATGTGTGTTCTTTTCACAGACCACATATGGATCCACCAGTGTCATTTCATGTGTGTTCTTTTCACACACCACATATGGATCCACCATTGTCATTGCATGTGTGTTCTTTTCAAAAATCACATATGGATCCACCAGTGTCATTGCATGTGTGTTCTTTTCACACCACATATGGATCCACAGTGTCATTGCATGTGTGTTCTTTTCAAAAATCACATATGGATCCACCAGTGTCATTGCATGTGTGTTCTTTTCACAGACCACATATGGATCCACAAGTGTCATTGCATGTGTGTTCTTTTCACAGACCACATATGGATCCACCAGTATCATTGCATGTATGTTCTATTCATAGACCACATATGGATCCACCAGAGTCATTGCATGTGTGTTCTTTTCACAGACCACATATGGATCCACCAGTGTTATATCATGTGTGTTCTTTTCACAGACCACATATGGATCCACCAGTGTCATTGCATGTTTGTTCTTTTCACAGACCACATATGGGTCCACCAGTGTCATTGCATGTGTGTTCTTTTGACAGACCACATATGGATCCACCAGTGTTATTTCATGTGTGTTCTTTTCACAGACCACATATGGATCCACCAGTGTCATTACATGTGTGTTCTTTTCGCAGACCACATATGGATCCACCAGTGTCATTGCATGGGTGTTCTTTTCGCAGACCACATATGGATCCACCAGTGTCATTGCATGCGTGTTCTTTTCACAGACCACATATGGATCCACCAGTGTCATTGCCTATCTGTTCTTTTCACAGACCACATATGGATCCATCAGTGTCATTGCATGTGTGTTCTTTTCACAGACCACATATGGATCCACCAATATCATTGCATGTCTGTTCTATTCACAGACCACATATGGATCCACCAGAGTCATTGCATGTGTGTTCTTTTCACAGACCACATATGGATCCAACACTGTCATTTCATGTGTGTTCTTTTCACAGACCATATATGGATCCACCAGTGTCATTGCATGTGTGTTCTTTTCATTTACCACATATGGATCCACCAGTGTCATTGCATGTGTGTTCTTTTCACAGACCATATATGGATCCATCATTCTCATTGCATGTGTGTTCATTTCACAGACCACATATGGAACCACCATTGTCATTACATGTGTGTTCTTTCCATAGACCACATATGGATCTACCAATGTCATTGCATGTGTATTCTTTTCACAGACCATATATGGATCAACCAGTGTCATTGCATGTTTGTTCTTTTCACAAACCACATATGGATCCACCAATGTCATTGCATGTGTGTTCTTTTCACAGACCACATATGGATCCACCAGTGTTATTTCATGTGTGTTCTTTTCACTGACCACATATGGATCCACCAGTGTCATTGCATGTGTGTTCTTTTTGCAGACCACATATGGATCCACCAGTGTCATTGCATGGGTGTTCTTTTCACAGACCACATATGGATCCACCAGTGTCATTGCATGTGTGTTCTTTTCAAAGACCACATATGGATCCACCAGTGCCATTGCTTGTCTGTTCTTTTCACAGACCACATATGGATCTAGCAGTTTCATTGCATGTGTGTTCTTTTCACAGACCACATATGTGTCATTGCATGTGTGTTCTTTTCATAGACCATATATGGATCCATCATTCTCATTGCATGTGTGTTCATTTCACAGACCACATATGGAACCACCATTGTCATTACATGTGTGTTCTTTCCATAGACCACATATGGATCTACCAATGTCATTGCATGTGTATTCTTTTCACAGACCATATATGGATCAACCAGTGTCATTGCATGTTTGTTCTTTTCACAAACCACATATGGATCCACCAATGTCATTGCATGTGTGTTCTTTTCACAGACCACATATGGATCCACCAGTGTTATTTCATGTGTGTTCTTTTCACTGACCACATATGGATCCACCAGTGTCATTGCATGTGTGTTCTTTTTGCAGACCACATATGGATCCACCAGTGTCATTGCATGGGTGTTCTTTTCAAAGACCACATATGGATCCACCAGTGTCATTGCATGTGTGTTCTTTTCAAAGACCACATATGGATCCACCAGTGCCATTGCATGTGCATTCTTTTCACAGACCACATATGGATCAACCAGTGTCATTGCATGTGTGTTCTTTTCACAGACCACATATGGATCCAGCAGTGTCATTGCATGTGTGTTCTTTTCACAGACCACATATGGATCCACCAATATCATTGCATGTCTGTTCTATTCACAGACCACATATGGATCCACCAGACTCATTGCATGTGTGTTCTTTTCACAGACCACATATGGATCCACCACTGTCATTTCATGTGTGTTCTTTTCACAGACCATATATGGATCCACCAGTGTCATTGCATGTGTGTTCTTTTCATTTACCACATATGGATCCACCAGTGTAATTGGATGTGTGTTCTTTTCACATACCATATATGGATCCATCATTCTCATTGCATGTGTGTTCATTTCACAGACCACATATGGAACCACCATTGTCATTGCATGTGTGTTCTTTCCACAGACCACATATGGATCTACCAATGTCATTGCATGTGTATTCTTTTCACAAACCATATATGGATCCACCAGTGTCATTTCATGTTTGTTCTTTTCACAAACCACATATGGATCCACCAGTGTCATTGCGTGTGTGTTCTTTTCACAGACCACATATGGATCCACCAGTGTTATTTCATGTGTGTTCTTTTCACAGACCACATATGGATCCACCAGTGTCATTTCATGTTTGTTCTTTTCACACACCACATATGGATGCACCAGTGTCATTGCATGGGTGTTCTTTTCACATACCACATATGGATCCACCAGTGTCATTGCATGTGTGTTCTTTTTGCAGACCACATATGGATCCACGAGTGTCATTGCATGTGTGTTCTTTTCACAGACCACATATGGATCCACCAGTGTCATTGCCTGTCTGTTCTTTTCACAGACCACATATGGATCCAGCAGTGTATTTGCATGTGTGTTCTTTTCACCAACCACATATGAATCCACCAGTATCATTGCATGTTTGTTCTATTCATAGACCACATATGGATCCACCAGAGTCATTGCATGTGTGTTCTTTTCACAGACCACATATGGATCCACCAGTGTTATATCATGTGTGTTCTTTTCACAGACCACATATGGATCCACCAGTGTCATTGCATGTTTGTTCTTTTTGTAGACCACATATGGGTCCACCAGTGTCATTGCATGGGTGTTCTTTTCACAGACCACATATGGATCCACCAGTGTCATTGCATGTGTGTTCTTTTCACAGACCACATATGGATCCACCAGTGGCATTGCCTGTCTGTTCTTTTCACAGACCACATATCGATCCAGCAGTGTCATTGCATGTGTGTTGTTTTCACAGAACACATATGGATCCACCAGTGTCATTACATGTGTGTTCTTTTTGAAGACCACATATGGATCCACTAGTGTCATTGCATGGGTGTTCTTTTCGCAGACCACCTATGGATCCACTACTGTCATTGCATGCGTGTTCTTTTCACAGACCACATATGGATACACCAGTGTCATTGCCTGTCTGTTCTTTTCACATACCACATATGGATCCAGCAGTGTCATTGCATGTGTGTTCTTTTCACAGACCACATATGGATCCACCAATATCATTGCATGTCTGTTCTATTCACAGACCACATATGGATCCACCAGAGTCATTGCATGTGTGTTCTTTTCACAGACCACATATGGATCCACCACTATCATTTCATGTGTGTTGTTTTCACAGACCATATATGGATCCACCAGTGTCATTGCATGTGTGTTCTTTTCATTTACCACATATGGATCCACCAGTGTCATTGCATGTGTGTTCTTTTCACAGACCACATATGGATCCATCATTCTCATTGCATGTGTGTTTATTTCACAGACCACATATGGATCCATCATTCTCATTGCATCTGTGTTCATTTCACAAACCACATATGGAACCATCATTGTCATTGCATGTGTGTTCTTTCCACATACCACATATGGATCTACCAATGTCATTGCATGTGTATTCTTTTCACAGACCATATATGGATCCACCAGTGTCATTGCATGTTTGTTCTTTTCACAGACCACATATGGATCCACCAGTGTCATTGCATGTGTGTTCTTTTCACAGACCACATATGGATCCACCAGTGTTATTTCATGTGTGTTCTTTTCACAGACCACATATGGATCCACCAGTGTCATTACATGTGTGTCCTTTTCGCAGACCACATATGGATCCACCAGTGTCATTGCATGGGTGTTCTTTTCGCAGACCACATATGGATCCACCAGTGTCATTGCATGTGTGTTCTTTTCACAGACCACATATGGATCCACCAGTGTCATTGCCTGTCTGTTCTTTTCACAGACCACATATGGATCCACCAGTGTCATTGCATGTGTGTTCTTTTCACAGACCACATATGGATCCACCAATATCATTGCATGTCTGTTCTATTCACAGACCACATATGGATCCACCAGAGTCATTGCATGTGTGTTCTTTTCATAGACCACATATGGATCCACCACTGTCATTTCATGTGTGTTCTTTTCACAGACCATATATGGATCCACCAGTGTCATTGCATGTGTGTTCTTTTCATAGACCACATATGGATCCACCAGTGTCATTGCATGTGTGTTCTTTTCACAGACCATATATGGATCCATCATTCTCATTGCATGTGTGTTCATTTCACAGACCACATATGGAACCACCATTGTCATTGCATGTGTGTTCTTTCCACAGACCACATATGGATCTACCAATGTCATTGCATGTGTATTCTTTTCACAGACCATATATGGATCAACCAGTGTCATTGCATGTTTGTTCTTTTCACAAACCACATATGGATCCACCAATGTCATTGCATGTGTGTTCTTTTCACAGACCACATATGGATCCACCAGTGTTATTTCATGTGTGTTCTTTTCAAAGACCACATATGGATCCACCAGTGTCATTGCATGTGTGTTCTTTTTGCAGACCACATATGGATCCACCAGTGTCATTGCATGGGTGTTCTTTTCACAGACCACATATGGATCCACCAGTGTCATTGCATGTGTGTTCTTTTCAAAGACCACATATGGATCCACCAGTGCCATTGCTTGTCTGTTCTTTTCACAGACCACATATGGATCTAGCAGTTTCATTGCATGTGTGTTCTTTTCACAGACCACATATGGATCCAGCAGTGTCATTGCATGTGTGTTCTTTTCACAGACCACATATGGATCCACCAATATCATTGCATGTCTGTTCTATTCACATACCACATATGGATCCACCAGAGTCATTGCATGTGTGTTCTTTTCACAGACCACATATGGATCCACCACTGTCATTTCATGTGTGTTCTTTTCACAGACCATATATGGATCCACCAGTGTCATTGCATGTGTGTTCTTTTCATTTACCACATATGGATCCACCAGTGTCATTGGATGTGTGTTCTTTTCACATACCATATATGGATCCATCATTCTCATTGCATGTGTGTTCATTTCACAGACCACATATGGAACCACCATTGTCATTACATGTGTGTTCTTTCCATAGACCACATATGGATCTACCAATGTCATTGCATGTGTATTCTTTTCACAGACCATATATGGATCAACCAGTGTCATTGCATGTTTGTTCTTTTCACAAACCACATATGGATCCACCAGTGTCATTGCATGTGTGTTCTTTTCACAGACCACATATGGATCCACCAGTGTTATTTCATGTGTGTTCTTTTCACAGACCACATATGGATCCACCAGTGTCATTTCATGTTTGTTCTTTTCACACACCACATATGGATGCACTAGTGTCATTGCATGGGTGTTCTTTTCACATACCACATATGGATCCACCAGTGTCATTGCATGTGTGTTCTTTTCCCAGACCACATATGGATCCACCAGTGTCATTGCATGTGTGTTCTTTTCACAGACCACATATGGATCCACCAGTGTCATTGCCTGTCTGTTCTTTTCACAGACCACATATGGATCCAGCAGTGTCATTGCATGTGTGTTCTTTTCACAAACCACATATGAATCTACCAGTATCATTGCATGTTTGTTCTATTCACAGACCACATATGGATCCACCAGAGTCATTGCATGTGTGTTCTTTTCACACACCACATATGGACCCACCACGGTCATTTCATGTGTGTTCTTTTCACACACCACATATGGATCCACCAGTGTCATTGCATGTGTTCTTTCTTTTGACCACATATGGATCCACCAGTGTCATTGCATGGGTGTTCTTTTCACGACCACATATGGATCCACCAGTGTCATTGCATGTGTGTTCTTTCACAGACCACATATGGATCCACTGGCATTGCATGTGTGTTCTTTTCACGCACCACATATCGATCCAGCAGTGTCATTGCATGTGTGTTCTTTTCACAGAACACATAAGGATCCACCAGTGTCATTACATGTGTGTTCTTTTTGCAGACCACATATGGATCCACTAGTGTCATTGCATGGGTGTTCTTTTCGCAGACCACATATGGATCCACTACTGTGATTGCATGCGTGTTCTTTTCACGGACCACATATGGATACACCAGTGTCATTGCCTGTCTGTTCTTTTCACAGACCACATATGGATCCAGCAGTGTCATTGCATGTGTGTTCTTTTCACAGACCACATATGGATCCACCAATATCATTGCATATCTGTTCTATTCACAGACCACATATGGATCTACCAGAGTCATTGCATGTGTGTTATTTTCACAGACCACATATGGATCCACCACTATCATTTCATGTGTGTTGTTTTCACAGACCATATATGGATCCACTAGTGTCATTGCATGTGTGTTCTTTTCATTTACCACATATGGATCCACCAGTGTCATTGCATGTGTGTTCTTTTCACAAACCATATATGGATCCATCATTCTCATTGCATGTGTGTTCATTTCACAGACCACATATGGAACCACCATTGTCATTACATGTGTGTTCTTTCCATAGACCACATATGGATCCACCAGTGTCATTGCATGTGTGTTCTTTTCACAAACCATATATGTATCCACCAGTGTCATTGAAATATTTGTTCTTTTCATAGACCACATATGGATCTACCAATGTCATTGCATGTGTATTCTTTTCACAGACCATATATGGATCACCAGTGTGATTGCATGTCTGTTCTTTTCACATACCACATATGGATCCACCAGTGTCATTGCATGTGTGTTCTTTTCACAGACCACATATGGATCCACCAGTGTTATTTCATGTGTGTTCTTTTCACAGACCACATATGGATCCACCAGTGTCATTTCATGTTTGTTCTTTTCACACACCACATATGGATGCACTAGTGTCATTGCATGGGTGTTCTTTTCACATACCACATATGGATCCACCAGTGTCATTGCATGTGTGTTCTTTTTGCAGACCACATATGGATCCACCAGTGTCATTGCATGTGTGTTCTTTTCACAGACCACATATGGATCCACCAGTGTCATTGCCTGTCTGTTCTTTTCACAGACCACATATGGATCCAGCAGTGTCATTGCATGTGTGTTCTTTTCACAAACCACATATGAATCCACCAGTATCATTGCATGTTTGTTCTATTCATAGACCACATATGGATCCACCAGAGTCATTGCATGTGTGTTCTTTTCACAGACCACATATGGATCCACCAGTGTTATTTCATGTGTGTTCTTTTCACAGACCACATATGGATCCACCAGTGTCATTGCATGTTTGTTCTTTTTGCAGACCACATATGGATCCACCAGTGTCATTGCATGGGTGTTCTTTTCACAGACCACATATGGATCCACCAGTGTCATTGCATGTGTGTTCTTTTCACAGACCACATATGGATCCACCAGTGGCATTGCTTGTCTGTTCTTTTCACAGACCACATATCGATCCAGCAGTGTCATTGCATGTGTGTTCTTTTCACAGAACACATAAGGATCCACCAGTGTCATTACATGTGTGTTCTTTTTGCAGACCACATATGGATCCACTAGTGTCATTGCATGGGTGTTCTTTTCATGAACCACATATGGATCCACCAGTGATTGCATGCGTGTTCTTTCACAGACCACATATGGATCCACCAGTGTCATTGCATGTGTGTTCTTTTCACAGACCACATA
Organism: Avena insularis; assembly: GCA_023614405.1. Taxonomy (NCBI): domain Eukaryota; kingdom Viridiplantae; phylum Streptophyta; class Magnoliopsida; order Poales; family Poaceae; genus Avena; species Avena insularis. The sequence goes on from JAJUPC010000446.1 coordinate 32,669, forward strand.
TGGATCCAGCAGTGTCATTGCATGTGTGTTCTTTTCACAGACCACATATGGATCCACCAATATCATTGCATATCTGTTCTATTCACAGACCACATATGGATCTACCAGAGTCATTGCATGTGTGTTATTTTCACAGACCACATATGGATCCACCACTATCATTTCATGTGTGTTGTTTTCACAGACCATATATGGATCCACTAGTGTCATTGCATGTGTGTTCTTTTCATTTACCACATATGGATCCACCAGTGTCATTGCATGTGTGTTCTTTTCACAAACCATATATGGATCCATCATTCTCATTGCATGTGTGTTCATTTCAAAAACCACATATGGAACCATCATTGTCATTGCATGTGTGTTCTTTCCACAGACCACATATGGATCTACCAATGTCATTGCATGTGTATTCTTTTCACAGACCATATATGGATCAACCAGTGTCATTGCATGTTTGTTCTTTTCACAAACCACATATGGATCCACCAGTGTCATTGCATGTGTGTTCTTTTCACAGACCACATATGGATCCACCAGTGTTATTTCATGTGTGTTCTTTTCACAGACCACATATGGATCCACCAGTGTCATTGCATGTGTGTTCTTTTTGCAGACCACATATGGATCCACCAGTGTCATTGCATGGGTGTTCTTTTCACAGACCACATATGGATCCACCAGTGTCATTGCATGTGTGTTCTTTTCACAGACCACATATGGATCCACCAGAGTCATTGCATGTGTGTTCTTTTCACAGACCACATATGGATCCACTAGTGTCATTGCATGTGTGTTCTTTTCACAAACCACATATGGATCCACCAATATCATTGCATGTCTGTTCTATTCACAGACCACATATGGATCCACCAGAGTCATTGCATGTGTGTTCTTTTCACAGACCACATATGGATCCACCACTGTCATTTCATGTGTGTTGTTTTCACAGACCATATATGGATCCACCAGTGTCATTGCATGTGTGTTCTTTTCACAGACCACATATGGATCCACCAGTGTCATTGCATGTGTGTTCTTTTCACAAACCATATATGGATCCATCATTCTCATTGCATGTGTGTTCATTTCATAGACCACATATGGAACCATCATTGTCATTGCATGTGTGTTCTTTCCATAGACCAAATATGGATCTACGAATGTCATTGCATGTGTATTCTTTTCACAGACCATATATGGATCCACCAGTGTCACTGCATGTTTGTTCTTTTCACAGACCACATATGGATCCACCACTGTCATTTCATGTGTGTTCTTTTCACAGACCATATATGGATCCACCAGTGTCATTGCATGTGTGTTCTTTTCATTTACCACATATGGATCCACCAGTGTCATTGGATGTGTGTTCTTTTCACATACCATATATGGATCCATCATTCTCATTGCATGTGTTTTCATTTCACAGACCACATATGGAACCACCATTGTCATTACATGTGTGTTCTTTCCATAGACCACATATGGATCTACCAATGTCATTGCATGTGTATTCTTTTCACAGACCATATATGGATCAACCAGTGTCATTGCATGTTTGTTCTTTTCACAAACCACATATGGATCCACCAGTGTCATTGCATGTGTGTTCTTTTCACAGACCACATATGGATCCACCAGTGTTATTTCATGTGTGTTCTTTTCACAGACCACATATGGATCCACCAGTGTCATTTCATGTTTGTTCTTTTCACACACCACATATGGATGCACCAGTGTCATTGCATGGGTGTTCTTTTCACATACCACATATGGATCCACCAGTGCATTGCATGTGTGTTCTTTTTGCAGACCACATATGGATCCACGAGTGTCATTGCATGTGTGTTCTTTTCACAGACCACATATGGATCCACCAGTGTCATTGCCTGTCTGTTCTTTTCACAGACCACATATGGATCCAGCAGTGTCATTGCATGTGTGTTCTTTTCACAAACCACATATGAATCCACCAGTATCATTGCATGTTTGTTCTATTCATAGACCACATATGGATCCACCAGAGTCATTGCATGTGTGTTCTTTTCACAGACCACATATGGATCCACCAGTGTTATTTCATGTGTGTTCTTTTCACAGACCACATATGGATCCACCAGTGTCATTGCATGTTTGTTCTTTTTGCAGACCACATATGGATCCACCAGTGTCATTGCATGGGTGTTCTTTTCACAGACCACATATGGATCCACCAGTGTCATTGCATGTGTGTTCTTTTCACAGACCACATATGGATCCACCAGTGGCATTGCCTGTCTGTTCTTTTCACAGACCACATATCGATCCAGCAGTGTCATTGCATGTGTGTTCTTTTCACAGAACACATATGGATCCACCTGATGTCATTACATGTGTGTTCTTTTCACAGACCACATATGGATCCACTAGTGTCATTGCATGGGTGTTCTTTTCGCAGACCACATATGGATCCACTACTGTCATTGCATGCGTGTTCTTTTCACAGACCACATATGGATACACCAGTGTCATTGCCTGTCTGTTCTTTTCACAGACCACATATGGATCCAGCAGTGTCATTGCATGTGTGTTCTTTTCACAGACCACATATGGATCCACCAATATCATTGCATATGTGTTCTATTCACAGACCACATATGGATCCACCAGAGTCATTGCATGTGTGTTATTTTCACAGACCACATATGGATCCACCACTATCATTTCATGTGTGTTGTTTTCACAGACCATATATGGATCCACCAGTGTCATTGCATGTGTGTTCTTTTCATTTACCACATATGGATCCACCAGTGTCATTGCATGTGTGTTCTTTTCACAAACCATATATGGATCCATCATTCTCATTGCATGTGTGTTCATTTCACAGACCACATATGGAACCACCATTGTCATTACATGTGTGTTCTTTCCATAGATCACATATGGATCTACCAATGTCATTGCATGTTTATTCTTTTCACAGACCATATATGGATCAACCAGTGTCATTGCATGTTTGTTCTCTTCACAAACCACATATGGATCCACCAGTGTCATTGCATGTGTGTTCTTTTCACAGACCACATATGGATCCACCAGTGTTATTTCATGTGTGTTCTTTTCATAGACCACATATGGAACCACAGTGTCATTGCATGTGTGTTCTTTTCACAACCACATATGGATCCACCAGTGTCATTGCATGGGTGTTCTTTTCACACCACATATGGATCCACCAGTGTCATTGCATGTGTGTTCTTTTCACAAACCACATATGGATCCACAGTGCCATTGCATGTGTTCTTTTCAGACCACATATGGATCCAGCAGTGTCATTGCATGTGTGTTCTTTTCACAGACCACATATGGATCCACCAATATCATTGCATGTCTGTTCTATTCACAGACCACATATGGATCCACCAGAGTCATTGCATGTGTGTTCTTTTCACAGACCACATATGGATCCACCACTGTCATTTCATGTGTGTTGTTTTCACAGACCATATATGGATCCACCAGTGTCATTGCATGTGTGTTCTTTTCACAGACCACATATGGATCCACCAGTGTCATTGCATGTGTGTTCTTTTCACAAACCATATATGGATCCATCATTCTCATTGCATGTGTGTTCATTTCATAGACCACATATGGAACCACCATTGTCATTGCATGTGTGTTCTTTCCACAGACCACATATGGATCTAGCAATGTCATTGCATGTGTATTCTTTTCATAGACAATATATGGATCCACCAGTGTCATTTCATGTTTGTTCTTTTCACAGACCACATATGGATCCACCAGTGTCATTGCATGTGTGTTCTTTTCATTTACCACATATGGATCCACCAGTGTCATTGGATGTGTGTTCTTTTAACATACCATATATGGATCCATCATTCTCATTGCATGTGTTTTCATTTCAAAGACCACATATGGAACCACCATTGTCATTACATGTGTGTTCTTTCCATAGACCACATATGGATCTACCAATGTCATTGCATGTGTATTCTTTTCACAGACCATATATGGATCAACCAGTGTCATTGCATGTTTGTTCTTTTCACAAACCACATATGGATCCACCAGTGTCATTGCATGTGTGTTCTTTTCACAGACCACATATGGATCCACCAGTGTTATTTCATGTGTGTTCTTTTCACAGACCACATATGGATCCACCAGTGTCATTTCATGTTTGTTCTTTTCACACACCATATATGGATGCACCAGTGTCATTGCATGGGTGTTCTTTTCACATACCACATATGGATCCACCAGTGTCATTGCATGTGTGTTCTTTTTGCAGACCACATATGGATCCACGAGTGTCATTGCATGTGTGTTCTTTTCACAGACCACATATGGATCCACCAGTGTCATTGCCTGTCTGTTCTTTTCACAGACCACATATGGATCCAGCAGTGTCATTGCATGTGTGTTCTTTTCACAAACCACATATGAATCCACCAGTATCATTGCATGTTTGTTCTATTCATAGACCACATATGGATCCACCAGAGTCATTGCATGTGTGTTCTTTTCACAGACCACATATGGATCCACCAGTGTTATTTCATGTGTGTTCTTTTCACAGACCACATATGGATCCACCAGTGTCATTGCATGTTTGTTCTTTTGGCAGACCACATATGGATCCACCAGTGTCATTGCATGGGTGTTCTTTTCACAGACCACATATGGATCCACCAGTGTCATTGCATGTGTGTTCTTTTCACAGACCACATATGGATCCACCAGTGGCATTGCCTGTCTGTTCTTTTCACAGACCACATATCGATCCAGCAGTGTCATTGCATGTGTGTTCTTTTCACAGAACACATATGGATCCACCAGTGTCATTACATGTGTGTTCTTTTTGCAGACCACATATGGATCCACTAGTGTCATTGCATGGGTGTTCTTTTCGCAGACCACATATGGATCCACTACTGTCATTGCATGCGTGTTCTTTTCACAGACCACATATGGATACACCAGTGTCATTGCACATGTTCTTTTCACAGACCACATATGGATCCAGCAGTGTCATTGCGTGTGTGTTCTTTTCACAGACCACATATGGATCCACCAATATCATTGCATGTCTGTTCTATTCACAGACCACATATGGATCCACCAGAGTCATTGCATGTGTGTTCTTTTCACAGACCACATATGGATCCACCACTATCATTTCATGTGTGTTGTTTTCACAGACCATATATGGATCCACCAGTGTCATTGCATGTGTGTTCTTTTCATTTACCACATATGGATCCACCAGTGTCATTGCATGTGTGTTCTTTTCACAAACCATATATGGATCCATCATTCTCATTGCATGTGTGTTCATTTCACAGACCACATATGGAACCACCATTGTCATTACATGTGTGTTCTTTCCATAGACCACATATGGATCTACCAATGTCATTGCATGTGTATTCTTTTCACAGACCATATATGGATCAACCAGTGTCATTGCATGTTTGTTCTCTTCACAAACCACATATGGATCCACCAGTGTCATTGCATGTGTGTTCTTTTCACAGACCACATATGGATCCACCAGTGTTATTTCATGTGTGTTCTTTTCACTGACCACATATGGATCCACCAGTGTCATTGCATGTGTGTTCTTTTGGCAGACCACATATGGATCCACCAGTGTCATTGCATGGGTGTTCTTTTCACAGACCACATATGGATCCACCAGTGTCATTGCATGTGTGTTCTTTTCACAAACCACATATGGATCCACCAGTGCCATTGCCTGTCTGTTCTTTTCACAGACCACATATGGATCCAGCAGTGTCATTGCATGTGTGTTCTTTTCACAGACCACATATGGATCCACCAATATCATTGCATGTCTGTTCTATTCACAGACCACATATGGATCCACCAGAGTCATTGCATGTGTGTTCTTTTCACAGACCACATATGGATCCACCACTGTCATTTCATGTGTGTTGTTTTCACAGACCATATATGGATCCACCAGTGTCATTGCATGTGTGTTCTTTTCACAGACCACATATGGATCCACCAGTGTCATTGCATGTGTGTTCTTTTCACAAACCATATATGGATCCATCATTCTCATTGCATGTGTGTTCATTTCATAGACCACATATGGAACCATCATTGTCATTGCATGTGTGTTCTTTCCATAGACCAAATATGGATCTACCAATGTCATTGCATGTGTATTCTTTTCACAGACCATATATGGATCCACCAGTGTCACTGCATGTTTGTTCTTTTCACAGACCACATATGGATCCACCAGTGTTATTTCAAGTGTGTTCTTTTCACAGACCACATATGGATCCACCAGTGTCATTACATGTGTGTTATTTTTGCAGACCACATATGGATCCACCAGTGTCATTGCATGGGTGTTCTTTTCGCAGACCACATATGGATCCACCAGTGTCATTGCATGCGTGTTCTTTTCACAGACTACATATGGATCCACCAGTGTCATTGCCTATCTGTTCTTTTCACAGACCACATATGGATCCAGCAGTGTCATTGCATGTGTGTTCTTTTCACAGACCACATATGGATCCACCAATATCATTGCATGTCTGTTCTATTCAAAGACCACATATGGATCCACCAGAGTCATTGCATGTGTGTTCTTTTCACAGACCACATATGGATCCACCACTGTCATTTCATGTGTGTTCTTTTCACAGACCATATATGGATCCACCAGTGTCATTGCATGTGTGTTCTTTTCATTTACCACATATGGATCCACCAGTGTCATTGGATGTGTGTTCTTTTCACATACCATATATGGATCCATCATTCTCATTGCATGTGTGTTCATTTCACAGACCACATATGGAACCACCATTGTCATTAAATGTGTGTTCTTTCCATAGACCACATATGGATCTACTAATGTCATTGCATGTGTATTCTTTTCACAGACCATATATGGATCAACCAGTGTCATTGCATGTTTGTTCTTTTCACAAACCACATATGGATCCACCAGTGTCATTGCATGTGTGTTCTTTTCACAGACCACATATGGATCCACCAGTGTTATTTCATGTGTGTTCTTTTCACTGACCACATATGGATCCACCAGTGTCATTGCATGTGTGTTCTTTTTGCAGACCACAAATGGATCCACCAGTGTCATTGCATGGGTGTTCTTTTCACAGACCACATATGGATCCACCAGTGTCATTGCATGTGTGTTCTTTTCAAAGACCACATATGGATCCACCAGTGCCATTGCATGTGTGTTCTTTTCACAGACCACATATGGATCCACCAGTGTTATTTCATGTGTGTTCTTTTCACATACCACATATGGATCCACCAGTGTCATTGCATGTGTGTTCTTTTCACAGAACATATATGGATCCATCATTCTCATTGCATGTGTGTTCATTTCACAGACCACATATGGAACCACCATTGTCATTACATGTGTGTTCTTTCCATAGACCACATATGGATCTACCAATGTCATTGCATGTGTATTCTTTTCACAGACCATATATGGATCCACTAGTGTCATTGCATGTGTGTTCTTTTCACACATCACATATGGATCCACCAGGGTCATTGCATGTTTGTTCTTTTCACATACCACATATGGATCCACCAGTGTCATTTCATGTTTGTTCTTTTCACACACCACATATGGATGCACCAGTGTCATTGCATGGGTGTTCTTTTCACATACCACATATGGATCCACCAGTGTCATTGCATGTGTGTTCTTTTTGCAGGCCACATATGGATCCACGAGTGTCATTGCATGTGTGTTCTTTTCACAGACCACATATGGATCCACCAGTGTCATTGCCTGTCTGTTCTTTTCACAGACCACATATGGATCCAGCAGTGTCATTGTATGTGTGTTCTTTTCACAAACCACATATGAATCCACAAGTATCATTGCATGTTTGTTCTATTCACTGACCACATATGGATCCACCAGAGTCATTGCATGTGTGTTCTTTTCACAGACCACATATGGATCCACCAGTGTTATTTCATGTGTGTTCTCTTCACAGACCACATATGGATCCACCAGTGTCATTGCATGTTTGTTCTTTTTGCAGACCACATATGGATCCACCAGTGTCATTGCATGGGTGTTCTTTTCACAGACCACATATGGATCCACCAGTGTCATTGCATGTGTGTTATTTTCACAGACCACATATGGATCCACCAGTGGCATTGCATGTCTGTTCTTTTCACAGACCACATATCGATCCAGCAGTGTCATTGCATGTGTGTTATTTTCACAGAACACATATGGATCCAGCAGTGTCATTGCATGTGTGTTCTTTTCACAGACCACATATGGATCCACCAATATCATTGCATGTCTGTTCTATTCACAAACCACATATGGATCCACCAATATCATTGCATGTCTGTTCTTTTCACAGACCACATATGGATCCACCACTGTTATTTCATGTGTGTTGTTTTCACAGACCATATATGGATCCACAAGTGTCATTGCATGTGTGTTCTTTTCATTTACCACATATGGATCCACTAGTGTCATTGCATGTGTGTTCTTTTCACAAACCATATATGGATCCATCATTCTCATTGCATGTGTGTTCATTTCACAGACCACATATGGAACCACCATTGTCATTACATGTGTGTTCTTTCCATAGACCACATATGGATCTACCAATGTCATTGCATGTGTATTCTTTTCACAGACCATATATGGATAACCAAGTGTCATTGCATGTTTGTTCTTTTCACAAACCACATATGGATCCACGAGTGTCATTGCATGTGTGTTCTTTTCACAGACCACATATGGATCCACCAGTGTTATTTCATGTGTGTTCTTTTCACTGACCACATATGGATCCACCAGTGTCATTGCATGTGTGTTCTTTTGGCAGACCACATATGGATCCACCAGTGTCATTGCATGGGTGTTCTTTCAGACCACATATGGATCCACCAGTGTCATTGCATGTGTTCTTTTCATGACCACATATGGATCCACCACCATTGCACATCTGTTCTTTTCACAGACCACATATGGATCTAGTTTCATTGCATGTGTGTGTTATTTTCACAGACCACATATGGATCCACCAGATCATTGCATGTCTATTCTATTCATGCACCACATATGGATCCACCGTAGTCATTGCATGTGTGTTCTTTTCATACCACATATGGACCCACCACTGTCATTTCATGTGTGTTATTTTCATAGACCATATATGGATCCACCAATGTCATTGCATGTGTGTTCTTTTCATTTACCACATATAGATCCACGAGTATCATTGCATGTGTGTTCTTTTCACACACCACATATGGATCCACCAGTGCCATTGCATGTCTGTTCTTTTCACAGACCACATATGGATCCACCAGTGTCATTTCATGTGTGTTCTTTTCACACACCACATATGGATCCACCAGTGTCATTGCATGTCTGTTCTTTTCATGCACACATATGGATCCACCAGTCATTGCATGTGTGTTCTTTTCACAAACCACATATGGATCCACTAGTGTCATTGCATGTGTGTTCTTTTCACAAACCACATATGGATCCACTAGTGTCATTGCATGTGTGTTCTTTATCCACATCACATATGGATCCACTACTGCTATTGCATGTCTGTTCTTTTCACAGACCACATATGGATCCACCAGTGTCATTTCATGTGTCTTCTTTTCACACACCACATATGGATCCACCAGTGTCATTGCATGTCTGTTCTTTTCACAAACCACATATGGATCCACCAGAGTCATTGCATGTGTGTTCTTTTCACAAACCACATAAGGATCCACTAGTGTCATTGCATGTGTGTTCTTTTCACAAACCATATATGGATCCATCATTCTCATTGCATGTGTGTTCATTTCACAGACCACATATGGAACCACCATTGTCATTACATGTGTGTTCTTTCCATAGACCACATATGGATCTACCAATGTCATTGCATGTGTATTCTTTTCACAGACCATATATGGATAACCAAGTGTCATTGCATGTTTCTTTTCACAAACCACATATGGATCCACCAGTGTCATTGCATGTGTGTTCTTTTCACAGACCACATATGGATCCACCAGTGTTATTTCATGTGTGTTCTTTTCACTGACCACATATGGATCCACCAGTGTCATTGCATGTGTGTTCTTTTGGCAGACCACATATGGATCCACCAGTGTCATTGCATGGGTGTTCTTTTCACAGACCACATATGGATCCACCAGTGTCATTGCATCTGTGTTCTTTTCACAGACCACATATGGATCCACCAGTGCCATTGCCTGTCTGTTCTTTTCACAGACCACATATGGATCTAGCAGTTTCATTGCATGTGTGTTATTTTCACAGACCACATATGGATCCACCAAGATTCATTGCATGTCTATTCTATTCACAGACCACATATGGATCCACCAGAGTCATTGCATGTGTGTTCTTTTCATAGACCATATATGGATCCAACACTGTCATTTCATATGTGCTCTTTTCACAGACCATATATGGATCAACCAGTGTCATTGCAAGTGTGTTCTTTTCATTTACCACATATGGATCCACTAGTATCATTGCATGTGTGTTCTTTTCACACACCACATATGGATCCACCAGTGCCATTGCATGTCTGTTCTTTTCACAGACCACATATGGATCCACCAGTATCATTTCATGTGTGTTCTTTTCACACACCACATATGGATCCACCAGTGTCATTGCATGTCTGTTCTTTTCACAGACCACATATGGATCCACCAGAGTCATTGCATGTGTGTTCTTTTCACAAACCACATATGGATCCACTAGTGTCATTGCATGTGTGTTCTTTTCACAAACCACATATGGATCCACTAGTGTCATTGCATGTGTGTTCTTTATCCACATCACATATGGATCCACCATCGCTATTGCATGTGTTTCTTTTCAAAGACCACATATGGATCCAAAAGTGTCATTTCATGTGTGTTCTTTTCACACACCACATATGGATCCACCAGTGTCATTGCATGTCTGTTCTTTTCACAAACCACATATGGATCCACCAGAGTCATTGCATGTGTGTTCTTTTCACAAACCACATAAGGATCCACTAGTGTCATTGCATGTGTGTTCTTTTCACAAACCATATATGGATCCATCATTCTCATTGCATGTGTGTTCATTTCACAGACCACATATGGAACCACCATTGTCATTACATGTGTGTTCTTTCCATAGACCACATATGGATCTACCAATGTCATTGCATGTGTATTCTTTTCACAGACCATATATGGATAACCAAGTGTCATTGCATGTTTCTTCTTTTCACAAACCACATATGGATCCACCAGTGTCATTGCATGTGTGTTCTTTTCACAGACCACATATGGATCCACCAGTGTTATTTCATGTGTGTTCTTTTCACTGACCACATATGGATCCACCAGTGTCATTGCATGTGTGTTCTTTTGGCAGACCACATATGGATCCACCAGTGTCATTGCATGGGTGTTCTTTTCACAGACCACATATGGATCCACCAGTGTCATTGCATCTGTGTTCTTTTCACAGACCACATATGGATCCACCAGTGCCATTGCCTGTCTGTTCTTTTCACAGACCACATATGGATCTAGCAGTTTCATTGCATGTGTGTTATTTTCACAGACCACATATGGATCCACCAGTATCATTGCATGTCTATTCTATTCACAGACCACATATGGATCCACCAGAGTCATTGCATGTGTGTTCTTTTCATAGACCATATATGGATCCAACACTGTCATTTCATATGTGTTCTTTTCATAGACCATATATGGATCAACCAGTGTCATTGCAAGTGTGTTCTTTTCATTTACCACATATGGATCCACTAGTATCATTGCATGTCTGTTCTTTTCACAGACCACATATGGATCCACCACTGTTATTTCATGTGTGTTGTTTTCACAGACCATATATGGATCCACAAGTGTCATTGCATGTGTGTTCTTTTCATTTACCACATATGGATCCACTAGTGTCATTGCATGTGTGTTCTTTTCACAAACCATATATGGATCCATCATTCTCATTGCATGTGTGTTCATTTCATAGACCACATATGGAACCACCATTGTCATTACATGTGTGTTCTTTCCATAGACCACATATGGATCTACCAATGTCATTGCATGTGTATTCTTTTCACAGACCATATATGGATAACCAAGTGTCATTGCATGTTTGTTCTTTTCACAAACCACATATGGATCCACGAGTGTCATTGCATGTGTGTTCTTTTCATGCACCACATATGGATCCACCAGTCTTATTTCATATGTGTTCTTTTCACTGACCACATATGGATCCACCAGTGTCATTGCATGTGTGTTCTTTTGGCAGACCACATATGGATCCACCAGTGTCATTGCATGGGTGTTCTTTTCACAGACCACATATGGATCCACTAGTGTCATTGCATCTGTGTTCTTTTCATAGACCACATATGGATCCACCAGTGCCATTGCCTGTCTGTTCTTTTCACACCACATATGGATCTAGTTTCATTGCATGTGTGTTATTTTCACAGCACCACATATGGATCCACCAAGATCATTGCATGTCTATTCTATTCATGACCACATATGGATCCACCAAAGTCATTGCATGTGTGTTCTTTTCACAGACCACATATGGATCCACCACTGTCATTTCATGTGTGTTCTTTTCACAGACCATATATGGATACACCAGTGTCATTGCATGTGTGTTCTTTTCATTTACCACATATGGATCCTCTAGTATCAATGCATGTGTGTTCTTTTCACACACCAGATATGGATCCACCAGTGCCATTGCATGTATGTTCTTTTCATAGACCACATATGGATCCACCAATGTCATTTCATGTGTGTTCTTTTCACACACCACATATGGATCCACCAGTGTCATTGCATGTCTGTTCTTTTCACAGACTACATATGGATCCACCAGAGTCATTGCATGTGTGTTCTTTTCACAAACCACATATGGATCCACCAGTGTCATTGCATGTGTGTTCTTTTCACAGACCACATATGGATCCACCAGTGTCATTGCATGTGTGTTCTTTATCCACATCACATATGGATCCACTACTGCTATTGCATGTCTCTTTTCACAGACCACATATGGATCAACCAGTGTCATTGCATGTGTCTTCTTTTCACACACCACATATGGATCCACCAGAGTCATTGCATGTGTGTTCTTTTCATGCACCACATATGGATCCACCGTAGTCATTGCATGTGTGTTCTTTTCACAAACCACATATGGATCCACTAGTGTCATTGCATGTGTGTTCTTTTCACAAACCACATATGGATCCACTAGTGTCATTGCATGTGTGTTCTTTATCCACATCACATATGGATCCACTACTGCTATTGCATGTGTGTTCTTTTCAAAGACCACATATGGATCCACCAGTGTCATTTCATGTGTGTTCTTTTCACACACCACATATGGATCCACCAGTGTCATTGCATGTCTGTTCTTTTCACAAACCACATTTGGATCCACCAGAGTCATTGCATGTGTGTTCTTTTCACAGACCACATATGGATCCACCAGTGTCATTGCATGTGTGTTCTTTTCACAAACCATATATGGATCCATCATTCTCATTGCATGTGTGTTCATTTCACAGACCACATATGGAACCACCATTGTCATTACATGTGTGTTCTTTCCATAGACCACATATGGATCTACCAATGTCATAGCATGTGTATTCTTTTCACAGACCATATATGGATAACCAAGTGTCATTGCATGTTTCTTCTTTTCACAAACCACATATGGATCCACCAGTGTCATTGCATGTGTGTTCTTTTCACAGACCACATATGGATCCACCAGTGTTATTTCATGTGTGTTCTTTTCACTGACCACATATGGATCCACCAGTGTCATTGCATGTGTGTTCTTTTGGCAGACCACATATGGATCCACCAGTGTCATTGCATGGGTGTTCTTTTCACAGACCACATATGGATCCACCAGTGTCATTGCATCTGTGTTCTTTTCACAGACCACATATGGATCCACCAGTGCCATTGCCTGTCTGTTCTTTTCACAGACCACATATGGATCTAGCAGTTTCATTGCATGTGTGTTATTTTCACAGACCACATATGGATCCACCAGTATCATTGCATGTCTATTCTATTCACAGACCACATATGGATCCACCAGAGTCATTGCATGTGTGTTCTTTTCATAGACCATATATGGATCCAACACTGTCATTTCATATGTGTTCTTTTCATAGACCATATATGGATCAACCAGTGTCATTGCAAGTGTGTTCTTTTCATTTACCACATATGGATCCACTAGTATCATTGCATGTCTGTTCTTTTCACAGACCACATATGGATCCACCACTGTTATTTCATGTGTGTTGTTTTCACAGACCATATATGGATCCACAAGTGTCATTGCATGTGTGTTCTTTTCATTTACCACATATGGATCCACTAGTGTCATTGCATGTGTGTTCTTTTCACAAACCATATATGGATCCATCATTCTCATTGCATGTGTGTTCATTTCACAGACCACATATGGAACCACCATTGTCATTACATGTGTGTTCTTTCCATAGACCACATATGGATCTACCAATGTCATTGCATGTGTATTCTTTTCACAGACCATATATGGATAACCAAGTGTCATTGCATGTTTGTTCTTTTCACAAACCACATATGGATCCACGAGTGTCATTGCATGTGTGTTCTTTTCACAGACCACATATGGATCCACCAGTGTTATTTCATATGTGTTCTTTTCACTGACCACATATGGATCCACCAGTGTCATTGCATGTGTGTTCTTTTGGCAGACCACATATGGATCCACCAGTGTCATTGCATGGGTGTTCTTTTCACAGACCACATATGGATCCACTAGTGTCATTGCATCTGTGTTCTTTTCATAGACCACATATGGATCCACCAGTGCCATTGCCTGTCTGTTCTTTTCACAGACCACATATGGATCTAGCAGTTTCATTGCATGTGTGTTATTTTCACAGACCACATATGGATCCACCAGTATCATTGCATGTCTATTCTATTCACAGACCACATATGGATCCACCAGAGTCATTGCATGTGTGTTCTTTTCATAGACCATATATGGATCCAACACTGTCATTTCATATGTGTTCTTTTCACAGACCATATATGGATCAACCAGTGTCATTGCAAGTGTGTTCTTTTCATTTACCACATATGGATCCACTAGTATCATTGCATGTGTGTTCTTTTCACACACCACATATGGATCCACCAGTGCCATTGCATGTCTGTTCTTTTCACAGACCACATATGGATCCACCAGTATCATTTCATGTGTTTTCTTTTCACACACCACATATGGATCCACCAGTGTCATTGCATGTCTGTTCTTTTCACAGACCACATATGGATCCACTAGTGTCATTGCATGTGTGTTCTTTTCACAAACCACATATGGATCCACTAGTGTCATTGCATGTGTGTTCTTTATCCACATCACATATGGATCCACTACTGCTATTGCATGTCTGTTCTTTTCACAGACCACATATGGATCCACCAGTGTCATTTCATGTGTCTTCTTTTCACACACCACATATGGATCCACCAGTGTCATTGCATGTGTTTCTTTCACAAACCACATATGGATCCACCAGAGTCATTGCATGTGTGTTCTTTTCACAAACCACATAAGGATCCACTAGTGTCATTGCATGTGTGTTCTTTTCACAAACCATATATGGATCCATCATTCTCATTGCATGTGTGTTCATTTCACAGACCACATATGGAACCACCATTGTCATTGCATGTGTGTTCTTTCCACAGACCACATATGGATCTACCAATGTCATTGCATGTGTATTCTTTTGACAAACCATATATGGATCCACCAGTGTCATTTCATGTTTGTTCTTTTCACAAACCACATATGGATCGACCAGTGTCATTGCGTGTTTGTTCTTTTCACAGACCACATAGGGATCCACCGGTGTTATTTCATGTGTGTTCTTTTCACTGACCACATATGGATCCACCAGTGTCATTGCATGTGTGTTCTTTTTGCAGAACACATATGGATCCACCAGTGTCATTGCATGGGTGTTCCTTTCACAGACCATATATGGATCCACCAGTGTCATTGCATGTGTGTTCTTTTCACAGACCACATATGGATCCACCAGTGTCATTGCCTGTCTGTTCTTTTCACAGACCACATATGGATCTAGCAGTTTCATTGCATGTGTGTTATTTTCACAGACCACATATGGATCCACCAGTATCATTGCATGTATGTTCTATTCATAGACCACATATGGATCCACCAGAGTCATTGCATGTGTGTTCTTTTCACAGACCACATATGGATCCAACACTGTCATTTCATGTGTGTTCTTTTCACAGACCATATATGGATCCACCAGTGTCATCGCATGTGTGTTCTTTTCATTTACCACATATGGATCCACCAGTATCATTGCATGTGTGTTCTTTTCACACACCACATATGGATCCACCAGTGCCATTGCATGTCTGTTCTTTTCACAGACCACATATGGATCCACCAGTGTCATTTCATGTGTGTTCTTTTCACACACCACATATGGATCCACCAGTGTCATTGCATGTCTGTTCTTTTCACAGACCACATATGGATCCACCAGAGTCATTGCATGTGTGTTCTTTTCACAGACCACATATGGATCCACTAGTGTCATTGCATGTGTGTTCTTTTCACAAACCACATATGGATCCACTAGTGTCATTGCATGTGTGTTCTTTATCCACATCACATATGGATCCACCACTGCTATTGCATGTCTGTTCTTTTCACAGACCACATATGGATCCACCTGTGTCATTTCATGTGTCTTCTTTTCACACACCACATATGGATCCACCAGTGTCATTGCATGTCTGTTCTTTTCACAAACCACATATGGATCCACCAGAGTCATTGCATGTGTGTTCTTTTCACAAACCACATAAGGATCCACTAGTGTCATTGCATGTGTGTTCTTTTCACAAACCACATATGGGTCCACCAGTGTTATTGCATGTGTGGTCTTTTCACATACCACATATGGATCCACCAGTGTCATTGCATGTGTGTTCTTTTCATAGACCACATATGGAATCACCATTGTCATTGCATGTGTCTTCTTTCATTAACCACATCTAGAGTCATTTGTTCTTTTCATAGACCACATATGGATCCACCTGTGTCATTGCATGTGTGTTCTTTTCACAGACCCCATACGGATCCACCAGAGTTCATTGCATGTGTGTTCTTTTCACAGACAACATTTGAATCCACGAGTGTCATTCCATGTGTGTATGGATCCACCAGTGTCATTTAAATGTTTGTTCTTTTCACAGACCACATATGGATCCACCAGAGTCATTGCATGTGTGTTCTTTTCACAGACCACATATGGATCTAGCACTGTCATTTCATGTGTGTTCTTTTCACATACCACATACGGATCCACCAGTGTCATTGCATGTGTTTTTTTCATAGACGACATATGGATCCACCAATGTCATTGCATGTGTGTTCTTTTCACAGACCACATATGGATCCACCAATGTCATTGCATGTGTGTTCTTTTCACAGAGCACATATGGATCCACCAGTGTCATTGAAATGTTTGTTCTTTTCACAGACCACATATGGATCCACCAGAGTTCATTTCATGTGTGTTCTTTTCACAGACCATATATGGATCCACCAGTGTCATTGCATGTGTGTCCTTTTCATAGACCTCATATGGATCCACCAGTGTCATTGCATGTGTTTTTTTTCACAAACAACATATGGATCCACCAGTGTCATTGTATGTGTGTTCTTTTCACAGACGACATATGGATCCACCAGAGTTCATTGCATGTGTGTTCTTTTCACAAACCACATATGGATCCACCAGTGTCATTGAAATGTTTGTTCTTTTCACAGACCACATATGGATCCAACAGTATCATTGCATGTCTTTTCTTTTCACAGACCACATATGGATCCACCAGAGTTCATTGCATGTGTGTTCTTTTCACAAACCACATATGGATCCACCAGTGTCATTTAAATGTTTGTTCTTTTCACAGACCACATATGGATCCAACAGTATCATTGCATGTCTTTTCTTTTCACAGACCACATATGGATCCACCAGAGTTCATTTCATGTGTGTTCCTTTCACAGACCATATATGGATCCACCAGTGTCATTGCATGCGTGTTCTTTTCATGCACCACATATGGATCCACCAAGATTATCTTTGCTTGTTTTTTTTTTCCCAGACAACATATGGATCCACCAGTGTCATTGTATGTGTTTTTTTTCACAGACCACACATGGATCCACCAGAGTTCATTGCATGTGTGTTCTTTTCACAAACCATATATGGATCGACCAGTGTCATTGAAATGTTTGTTCTTTTCACATACCACATATGGATCCACCAGTGTCATTGCATGTCTGTTCTTTTCACAGACCACATATGGATCCACCACTGTCATTGCATGTGTGTTCTTTTCACAGAACACATATGGATCCACCAGTTTCATTGCATGTGTGTTCTTTCCAGAGACCACATATGGAACCACCATTGTCATTGCATGTGTGTTATTTTCAGTAACCACAGCTAGAGTCATTGGAATGTTTATTCTTTTCACAGACCACATATTGATCCACCAGTGTCATTGCATGTGTGTTCTTTTTACAGACCATATATGGATCCAACAATGTCATTGCATGTGTGTTCTTTTCACGGACCACATATGGATCCACCAGTGTCATTGCCTATCCGTTCTTTTAACAAACCACATATGGATCCACCATTGTCATGTCATGTTTGTTCTTTTCACAGACCACATATGGATCCACCAGTATCATTGCATGTCTGTTCTTTGCACATATCACATATGGATCCACCAGAATCATTGCATGTGTGTTCTTTTCACAGACCACATATGGATCCACTAGTGTCATTGGATGTGTGTATTTTTCACAAACCTCATATGTATGCACCAGTGTCATTGCATGTGTGTTCTTTTCACACACCACATATGGATCCACTAGGGTCATTGCAAGTCTGTTCTTTTCACTGACCACATATGGATCCACCAGTGTCATTTCATCTGTGTTCTTTTCACACACCACATATGGATCCACCAGTGTCATTGCATGTCTGTTCTTTTCACAAACCACATATGGATCCACTAGAGTCATTGCATTTGTGTTCTTTTCATAGACCACATATGGAATCACCATTTTTATTCCATGTGTGTTCTTTCATTAACCACAGCTAGAGTCATTTGATCTTTTCATAGACCACATATGGATCCACCAGAGTTCATTGCATGTGTGTTCTTTTCACGGACCATGTATGGATCCACTAGTGTCATTGCATCTGTGTTCTTTTCATAGACCACATATGGATCCACCAGTGCCATTGCCTGTCTGTTCTTTTCACAGACCACATATGGATCTAGCAGTTTCATTGCATGTGTGTTATTTTCACAGACCACATATGGATCCACCAGTATCATTGCATGTCTATTCTATTCACAGACCACATATGGATCCACCAGAGTCATTGCATGTGTGTTCTTTTCATAGACCATATATGGATCCAACACTGTCATTTCATATGTGTTCTTTTCACAGACCATATATGGATCAACCAGTGTCATTGCAAGTGTGTTCTTTTCATTTACCACATATGGATCCACTAGTATCATTGCATGTGTGTTCTTTTCACACACCACATATGGATCCACCAGTGCCATTGCATGTCTGTTCTTTTCACAGACCACATATGGATCCACCAGTATCATTTCATGTGTTTTCTTTTCACACACCACATATGGATCCACCAGTGTCATTGCATGTCTGTTCTTTTCACAGACCACATATGGATCCACTAGTGTCATTGCATGTGTGTTCTTTTCACAAACCACATATGGATCCACTAGTGTCATTGCATGTGTGTTCTTTATCCACATCACATATGGATCCACTACTGCTATTGCATGTCTGTTCTTTTCACAGACCACATATGGATCCACCAGTGTCATTTCATGTGTCTTCTTTTCACACACCACATATGGATCCACCAGTGTCATTGCATGTCTGTTCTTTTCACAAACCACATATGGATCCACCAGAGTCATTGCATGTGTGTTCTTTTCACAAACCACATAAGGATCCACTAGTGTCATTGCATGTGTGTTCTTTTCACAAACCATATATGGATCCATCATTCTCATTGCATGTGTGTTCATTTCACAGACCACATATGGAACCACCATTGTCATTACATGTGTGTTCTTTCCATAGACCACATATGGATCTACCAATGTCATTGCATGTGTATTCTTTTCACAGACCATATATGGATAACCAAGTGTCATTGCATGTTTCTTCTTTTCACAAACCACATATGGATCCACCAGTGTCATTGCATGTGTGTTCTTTTCACAGACCACATATGGATCCACCAGTGTTATTTCATGTGTGTTCTTTTCACTGACCACATATGGATCCACCAGTGTCATTGCATGTGTGTTCTTTTGGCAGACCACATATGGATCCACCAGTGTCATTGCATGGGTGTTCTTTTCACAGACCACATATGGATCCACCAGTGTCATTGCATCTGTGTTCTTTTCACACACCACATATGGATCCACCAGTGACATTGCACATACATTCTTTTCACAGACCACATATGGATCTAGCAGTTTCATTGCATGTGTGTTATTTTCACAGACCACATATGGATCCACCAGTATCATTGCATGTCTATTCTATTCACAGACCACATATGGATCCACCAGAGTCATTGCATGTGTGTTCTTTTCATAGACCATATATGGATCCAACACTGTCATTTCATATGTGTTCTTTTCATAGACCATATATGGATCAACCAGTGTCATTGCAAGTGTGTTCTTTTCATTTACCACATATGGATCCACCAATATCATTGCATGTGTGTTCTTTTCACACACCACATATGGATCCACCAGTGCCATTGCATGTCTGTTCTTTTCACAGACCACATATGGATCCACCAGTATCATTTCATGTGTGTTCTTTTCACACACCACATATGGATCCACCAGTGTCATTGCATGTCTGTTCTTTTCACAGACCACATATGGATCCACCAGAGTCATTGCATGTGTGTTCTTTTCACAAACCACATATGGATCCACTAGTGTCATTGCATGTGTGTTCTTTTCACAAACCACATATGGATCCACTAGTGTCATTGCATGTGTGTTCTTTATCCACATCACATATGGATCCACCACTGCTATTGCATGTCTGTTCTTTTCACAGACCACATATGGATCCACCTGTGTCATTTCATGTGTCTTCTTTTCACACACCACATATGGATCCACCAGTGTCATTGCATGTCTGTTCTTTTCACAAACCACATATGGATCCACCAGAGTCATTGCATGTGTGTTCTTTTCACAAACCACATAAGGATCCACTAGTGTCATTGCATGTGTGTTCTTTTCACAAACCACATATGGGTCCACCAGTGTTATTGCATGTGTGGTCTTTTCACATACCACATATGGATCCACCAGTGTCATTGCATGTGTGTTCTTTTCATAGACCACATATGGAATCACCATTGTCATTGCATGTGTCTTCTTTCATTAACCACATCTAGAGTCATTTGTTCTTTTCATAGACCACATATGGATCCACCTGTGTCATTGCATGTGTGTTCTTTTCACAGACCCCATACGGATCCACCAGAGTTCATTGCATGTGTGTTCTTTTCACAGACAACATTTGAATCCACGAGTGTCATTCCATGTGTGTATGGATCCACCAGTGTCATTTAAATGTTTGTTCTTTTCACAGACCACATATGGATCCACCAGAGTCATTGCATGTGTGTTCTTTTCACAGACCACATATGGATCTAGCACTGTCATTTCATGTGTGTTCTTTTCACATACCACATACGGATCCACCAGTGTCATTGCATGTGTTTTTTTCATAGACGACATATGGATCCACCAATGTCATTGCATGTGTGTTCTTTTCACAGACCACATATGGATCCACCAATGTCATTGCATGTGTGTTCTTTTCACAGAGCACATATGGATCCACCAGTGTCATTGAAATGTTTGTTCTTTTCACAGACCACATATGGATCCACCAGAGTTCATTTCATGTGTGTTCTTTTCACAGACCATATATGGATCCACCAGTGTCATTGCATGTGTGTCCTTTTCATAGACCTCATATGGATCCACCAGTGTCATTGCATGTGTTTTTTTTCACAAACAACATATGGATCCACCAGTGTCATTGTATGTGTGTTCTTTTCACAGACGACATATGGATCCACCAGAGTTCATTGCATGTGTGTTCTTTTCACAAACCACATATGGATCCACCAGTGTCATTGAAATGTTTGTTCTTTTCACAGACCACATATGGATCCAACAGTATCATTGCATGTCTTTTCTTTTCACAGACCACATATGGATCCACCAGAGTTCATTGCATGTGTGTTCTTTTCACAAACCACATATGGATCCACCAGTGTCATTTAAATGTTTGTTCTTTTCACAGACCACATATGGATCCAACAGTATCATTGCATGTCTTTTCTTTTCACAGACCACATATGGATCCACCAGAGTTCATTTCATGTGTGTTCCTTTCACAGACCATATATGGATCCACCAGTGTCATTGCATGCGTGTTCTTTTCACAGACCACATATGGATCCACCAGTATCATTGCATGTGTTTTTTTTCACAGACAACATATGGATC
Organism: Avena insularis; assembly: GCA_023614405.1. Classification (NCBI taxonomy): domain Eukaryota; kingdom Viridiplantae; phylum Streptophyta; class Magnoliopsida; order Poales; family Poaceae; genus Avena; species Avena insularis. The sequence continues at coordinate 55,547 of JAJUPC010000446.1, forward strand.
CACCAGTGTCATTGTATGTGTTTTTTTTCACAGACCACACATGGATCCACCAGAGTTCATTGCATGTGTGTTCTTTTCACAAACCATATATGGATCGACCAGTGTCATTGAAATGTTTGTTCTTTTCACATACCACATATGGATCCACCAGTGTCATTGCATGTCTGTTCTTTTCACAGACCACATATGGATCCACCACTGTCATTGCATGTGTGTTCTTTTCACAGAACACATATGGATCCACCAGTTTCATTGCATGTGTGTTCTTTCCAGAGACCACATATGGAACCACCATTGTCATTGCATGTGTGTTATTTTCAGTAACCACAGCTAGAGTCATTGGAATGTTTATTCTTTTCACAGACCACATATTGATCCACCAGTGTCATTGCATGTGTGTTCTTTTTACAGACCATATATGGATCCAACAATGTCATTGCATGTGTGTTCTTTTCACGGACCACATATGGATCCACCAGTGTCATTGCCTATCCGTTCTTTTAACAAACCACATATGGATCCACCATTGTCATGTCATGTTTGTTCTTTTCACAGACCACATATGGATCCACCAGTATCATTGCATGTCTGTTCTTTGCACATATCACATATGGATCCACCAGAATCATTGCATGTGTGTTCTTTTCACAGACCACATATGGATCCACTAGTGTCATTGGATGTGTGTATTTTTCACAAACCACATATGGATCGACCAGTGTCATTGCATGTGTGTTCTTTTCACACACCACATATGGATCCACTAGGGTCATTGCAAGTCTGTTCTTTTCACTGACCACATATGGATCCACCAGTGTCATTTCATCTGTGTTCTTTTCACACACCACATATGGATCCACCAGTGTCATTGCATGTCTGTTCTTTTCACAAACCACATATGGATCCACTAGAGTCATTGCATTTGTGTTCTTTTCATAGACCACATATGGAATCACCATTTTTATTCCATGTGTGTTCTTTCATTAACCACAGCTAGAGTCATTTGATCTTTTCATAGACCACATATGGATCCACCAGAGTTCATTGCATGTGTGTTCTTTTCACGGACCATGTATGGATCCACTAGTGTCATTGAAATGTGTGTTCTTTTCATAGACCACATATGGATCCACCTGTGTCATTGCATGTGTGTTCTTTTCACAGACCCCATACGGATCCACCAGAGTTCATTGCATGTGTGTTCTTTTCACAGGCCACATTTGGATCCACCAGTGTCATTCCATGTGTGTTCTTTTCACAGACCATAGATGGATCCACCAGTGTGATTGAAATGTTTGTTCTTTTCACAAACCACATATGGATCCCCCAGTGTCATTGCATGTGTGTTCTTTTCACAGACCACATATGGATCCACTATTGTCATTGCATCTGTGTTCTTTTCACAGACCACATATGGATCCACCAGTGTCATTGAAATGTTTGTTCTTTACACAGACCACATATGGATCCACCAGAGTTCATTTCATGTGTGTTCTTTTCACAGACCATATATGGAACCACCAGTGTCATTAAATGTGTGTTCTTTTCACATTCCACATATGGATCCACCAGTATCATTGCATGTGTTTTTTTTCACACACAACATACGGATCCACCAGTGTCATTGTATGTTTTTTTTTCACAGACCACATATGGATCCACCAGAGTTCATTGCATGGGTGTTCTTTTCACATACCACATATGGATCCACGAGTGTCATTGGAATGTTTGTTCTTTTCACATACCACATTTGGATCCACCAGTGTCATTGCATGTCTGTTCTTTTCACAGACCACATATGGATCCAACACTGTCATTGCATGTGTGTTCTTTCCATAGAACATATATGGATCCACCAGTGACATTGCATGTTTGTTCTTTTCATAGACCACATATGGATCCACCAGTTTCATTGCATGTATGTTCTTTTCAGAGACCACAGATGCATCCACCAGTGTCATTTCATGTGTGTTCTTTTTACAGACCACATATGGATCCACTAGTGTCATTGCATGTGTGTTCTTTTCACAGACCATATATGGATCCACCAGTATCATTGCATGTGTGTTCTTTTCACAGACCACATATGGATCCTCCAGTGTCATTGCCTATATGTTCTTTTAACAGACCACATATGGATCCACCATTGTCATTTCATGTTTGTTCTTTTCACAGACCACATATGGATCCACCAGTGTCATTTCATGTTTGTTCTTTTCACAGACCACATATGGATCCACCAGTGTCATTGCATGTGTGTTCTTTTCATAGACCACATATGGATCCACCAGTATCATTGCAAGTCTGTTCTTTTCACAGGCCACATATGGATCCACCAGAGTCATTGCATGTGTGTTCTTTTCACAGACCACATATGGATCTAGCACTATCATGTCATGTGTGTTCTTTTCACATACCACATATGGATCCACCAGTGTCATTGCATGTGTGTTCTTTTCATTTACCACATATGGATCCACCAGTGTCATTGCATGTCTCTTCTTTTCACACACCACATATGGATCCACCATTGTCATTGCATGTCTATTCTTTTCACAGACCACATATGGATCCACCAGTGTCATTTAAGGTGTGTTCTTTTCACACACCACATATGGATCCACCAGTGTCATTGCATGTATGTTCATTTCACAGACCACATATGGATCCACTAGAGTCATTGCATGTGTGTTCTTTTCACAGACCACATATGCATCCACTAATGTCATTGGATGTATGTTCTTTTCACAAACCACATATGGATCCATTAGTGTCATTGCATATGTGTTCTTTTCACACACCACATATGGATCCAACAGGGTCATTGCATGTCTGTTCTTTTCACAGACCACATATGGATCCACCAGTGTCATTTCATGTGTGTTCTTTTTACACACCACATATGGATCCACCAGTGTCATTGCATGTCTGTTCTTTTCATAGACCACATATAGATCCACCAGAGTCATTGCATGTGTGTTCTTTTCACAGACCACATATGGATCCACTAGTGTCATTGCATGTGTGTTCTTTTCACAAACCACATATGGACCCACTAATGTCATTATATGTGTGTTCTTTTCACAGACCACATATGGATCCACTGATGTCATTGCATGTGTGTTCTTTTCACAGACCACATATGGAACCACTATTGTAATTGCATGTGTGTTCTTTTCATTAACCACAGCTAGAGTCGTTGAAATGTTTGTTCTTTTCACAGACCACATATGGATCCACCAGTGTCATTGCCTGTCTGTTGTTTTCACAGACCACATATGGATCCACTAGTGTCATTGCATGTGTGTTTTTTCACATACCACATATGGATCTGTAACATTCCAAAAATCATGTTTCAAAACTCATTCATATCATCCTTGCATCTTTCATTCATATAGGGTTTTTCTCAAAATCATTTAGATGCATAAACTTAGGCTATGATTTCATGTGGGCAAATTGTCTCAATTGGCCATCACCATTTGAGATTTGATTGTCTATGAACTTGTTTGCTTGCCTCCATGGTTGGAATGATTAGGTATAGCATTTAAACCCAAGTTTCCATTTTAGAAATATTTTCAAACCCTATTCCAAACATTTTCAAACTAGAGACAAAGTCTCTGTTTATTTCAAGACCAAAGATTGACCAAGCCTTGCAAGGTAACCACTTAGTTAAAATGACTGTTTTTGAACCCACAAAACCCTGCAAAAATTCCCAAAGCAGTTTGTATTCAAAAGGATTTGAATTCATATCAAAATCAATTCAGAAAAATGGAATTAGAAAAAGAAAAGGAATTCTCAAAAGAAAAAGGCCGCGCGGCAGAGTTCTGGCCCAGCAGCAAATCGAGCCCAGCAAGCCCACGGGGACCTTCCTTTTCTTCTCTCACGCATAACCTGCATAAGCAGACGACGGCCAGGCCCCACTTCCACTCCAGCACCTCGGCCGACAAGCGGGCCTCCTCCACGTCGCATCGTCTCCCCCGCGACCAGTTCATCCCCAAATCAACGGGCGTTTACGTATTTAATCCACGGCGTTAATTCGATTAAATGGCGAGTAATTCTCGCCGCCAGGCTATAAGAATCCCCTCTTCCCCATCTCTTCTCCCTCAAACCCCGAACCAGAGCGCCACCAGTCTGCGAGCATTACTCTCAAGCCCCGCCTCTCGACATCTGCGGCGATTCGGTGAGTTCTGAGCTCCCCTCTGCCTATCGTTCTTGCAAACTGGTTCCGCGAATCTCTGCGCTTCTTTTAACACATTTCGTTTGCCCTCGCATGAACCGTAGCTCCGGCGGCGACGTCGGCCGCCACCGTCTTCGTGCGAACTCGGCGAGCTCTAGTGGTAATCCAGAGCCCGCGCCTTCTAGATCACGCACACGACTACTGCCTCGACTGTGAATCTAACGTGTCTTCGCCTTGCCTTGGGGTGATTCACGGCGACGTCCCACGACGACCACCCGAGCGCGCCGTCCTCCACACTCCGTGAGGAATCGCGGGAACCCGGCGCCCTTGACCAACCAGCAGTACGAGCATCACCGTGACCCCGAGCCGGTGAGCTACTCCTCTTTCTCACTGCCTCCTGCATCGTCGCCTCCGTCGTCGACCGACTTCGCCGCCGGTAGCCACCGCTCGCCGCCATTTTGGCTGGGCAATAGGAACCATTAGATCTGCATCGATGGCTTGGATAGAATGACTAATCGAAGGGTGCAGCGTTGATCTGAGCCGCACCTGCCCTTTAAATCCAGCGTCTGTATCACTCGATCTAGGACGAACCGGTGCCGACCAATTAGAACATGACGTGGCTGGGTTAGGTCTGAAAATAGATTTAAAACAGAAATTTGATCCAAATTCAAATGCCTATATCTTTTGAATTCCACGTTGGATTTTGCAAACTTTATACCGTTGGATTCAGTAAAACAAGACCTATCTGCCTATCCTTTTGTTTAGCAAATAGTAACCATTAGTTTGGCTTAAATTGCAGAAACTTGTTTGAGGCCTTTTGAGTATAGATTTAGTTTAGTATTTTGTTTTAGGGTTAAATAAGTTTGTCTTGGTTACTTTGTGACTTGTTTAGATTCTGTAAACATGCACTTGCTTGGTAGAATTTTCAAAAATCACCTTAGTAGATTCATGCATGCATGCATTCATAATATCTTTGTTTGTATATATTTGTGTGTAATTGTGTGCTACAACTTTGTGTGTAGATTTTGCTAGTGATTGTGATTGTGACGAGTGCTACTCTCCACACTACCAAGGCAAGTGATATCTTCATGAATATTCCATTCCTATATTTTATCTATGCATTAGTATTATTTTTCCAATTATAGGACTTGCATGGTTTTTTGCTAAGTATAAACTATGCTATGGGAAAACCTATTAGGTGAAACCTTAGTGAAAATTACCTAAGTCAAGAATCCTAATACTATCATGCTTAGCCTAGCTACTAGAAAACAAGGGTGGTTTATATATTCACATTTTGAAAAATTATTCTAAGTCTTTGGACTTGTGTTTATTTAACAAAACAACTAAGTTAATGAATCACCGGTGGAATGGAAGGAATGGTTTATGTTGAGTGGTTCACAAGGCCATGGACTTGGCTTGTGTATCTCACTTGTGGATGGCCACCCAGGAACAAAGATATTTGAGATGTCAAATGTTGAGGAGCTTCAAGTGCAACCACTTGGCATTATGGGCTCTGCCATGATCTGAGGATGCTAGAACTTAGTCTCTTGGACAGTGGGTGGTAGATGGGATGATAGGTTGGAGCTGGTCCATTTGACTAAGGAAAGGCTACTGAAGGATCTTGTCTTGGGAAACCAAGTCTTGTGGGAAAGTGCACCACCTCTGCAGTGTAAAACCTAAGAACTTAGCCATGTCCCCGTAAAGGACAATTTGAGCATCAAGACATGGAAACTTCAAGAATCTCATCACTCCAATTTCTAAATAAAACTTGTGGGTGAACAAGGGTTAAAGGATCTTCAGTCCTTGATTGGTAGATGCCCAGTGGATCTTCAGTCTTTGATTGGTAGATGCCTTGGGTGTTTTGCCTTACAAATACTTAGTATTTTCAAAATGTAGGAAAAATCTATTTTGAGCAATGCAAGCCTAAGCTCCACCAGCCAAATGCATATAGTATTATAGTCCACTTAAATATATACTAAGGTATCACTTGCCAATACTATTCCAAAGTATTGACCCTCTGTGGCTGTAACTTGTAATGTTGCAGGTTACTCCGATGATTATTAGGAGTCATGAGTCTACACTCAACATGCTTGCACTGAGGCACATGAAGATGAAGACTTATGTTTATTTACTTATTCCATAAACTCTTGTATTAGGCCTTTGGCCATGAGTTGTAAAGACTATGTTTTATCTCCTGAATGACTGTAATAAAGCGACCTTTGTATCTGTGTACTTCATCTTAAACTGTGGATGCTAGCATTGATCCGTGGACTAGCATTGCAATCACAGGATCTTTTCCTTTACAAAGGAGGGATCTTACAGATGGTATCGAGCAATTGTGTTTTGTAGGATTATGACCCTAGGATTGGAAACCACTAAGGAATTTTTTTTAACTTCTTCTACACTTGTCTATTCTTCTCGTAAACTTTTCTAATCTTCTCATTCTCATCTCTATTTGTAGATGAACTCCATCAACGAAGCCGTGAAGAAAGGACCACTCATGACCATGACCTTGGAGTGTGAGACTGAGTTTCCCAAGATTCTCAAGGACCTCATGGAGACCATGGGAGTACATGGTGCAGCAGTGTACAAGGGCTTTCCAGTGATGGAGGAAGGAGTGGAGTATTGGTGGGTGCAACTTCACTTGTACAAGAACAAGGAAGACAACCACAAAGAAAAGGGCTTCTGCATATACACCAACACTTTTATGCACACCACATACTTTGAGTCAGAAAAGAAGCGACTTGGAAAACTATCAAAGAACTAAGTGCTAGAGTCAAGTGCGGATGCTCAACCTCCAAAAGACTTAGAAAGAAGGAACATACCCAAGAGTTGGAAGTCACCAACCAAAACTTAAGAGGAGACATTATAGACTTAGTGATAGAAGCATGTGAACAAGATAGGGTGATTGCCACTAGGAACATTGTGTTAGCCACCAGATCCAGTGAGATAGGATTGTAAGCGCGCCGTTAGCCGGACCCCCACCGATCACCTTCTTTTCCAAACTGAGACCTTAATAAGTTTGAACCTTGGTTGATGTAATGGATTCTTGTATGCATGACTTGTATGATTTTTTTTGTGTGTTCCAAGAATGTGTTTGAATGTTGACTTGATTATCTTAAATTGTGTTGTTCTAACTTTTTCAATCTTATAAATAGATGCCTATTACCATCAGCACTGTTGAGGAGTTCCAGGCTACCCGTTTTGGTCCTCGTGTCGTAGAGCTTACTACTTTACTCGATCTCCCTCTTCCTATCATTACGGTGCACCCACTCACCAAGTTTGAGAGGAAGGACCTCTGGGGCTTCAAGGTGAACCAGCGGGGCCTGCCGGAGCCTACTACGGAGGCCATCGTCTTCAAGCTTATGCGATGGCGATGTGGAGAGAGGCATGGAGGTTGTCATGCAGATCGATAGGGGCACTGTTAGGCGTCACTCCCGACAGGTTAGAGGCACTCACTTCCACGCCTTGAGGCGTGATGATGACGGAGAGTCCATCGACTTTGAGGGGCGACTCGAGGTCACAGCAGAGCCGATACGCCTGTACCTCCAGGACTTAGAGACTCTTATTAGGCACGTGGATACCGATAGGACCAACGTCATGCTTAGTAATGACGAGCTCCAGGTGCAGCTTCGCGAGAAGGACAAGCTCTTCGCGCAGCAGGACGAGATAGTCAAGGAGATGGAGGCAAAGTTCGAGACCCAAGACCGTAAGTTCAAGAGTCAAGAGAAGCGTGTCCAGGATAGGAACAAGAGGATTCGTGATATGACCGAGGAATTGCAGTCCAAGGACTTCGAGTTAGAGCAGCAGCAGACAGTGATTGAGAGGCTTCGTTCCCAGAAGAGGGCTCTCAAGGCCAAGATTGACTCTTTGACCACTACCATCGAGGAGAACAAGACCGCAATGGAGAACGCAGGTCTTACCTTTGTCGAGGAGGAGATTGAGGCTGACGAGTAGATTTGACTACTCAGTTATCTTTATTTACCGCACTTGTTATTTGTGAACTTATTATTGGACCATCCGACATGTGGATGGCTTGCCACTTGTGTGTTTTTACTTTGAGACTTTTGTTATCTCGTTGTTAACTTTTATCCTGTGTTGCATGCTATGTGTTTGCTTGTGCAATGTATTGTGCATAAATCATGTAAGGGTATCTCATTCTTATCTCTATATGAATAAACCACAGATGCCTCCCCGTCGCGCAAACCCCAACCCCAACATTACCCCGGAAATGCAACAAATGATGAATGCGCAGACACAGCTTATGCAAATGATGACGACATTCATCCAGAACCAGAACAACAACAACAACCCCAACAACAACAACAACAACAACAATAACAACAATAACAACAACAACCCTCCAGGTTTTGATATGCTCACCAGATTTCTGCGTCTGAGGCCAGCTAAGTTTTCGGGAACGACTGATCCCATGGTGGCCAATGATTGGCTACATTCTGTGAACAAAGACTTAGTGACCGTGGGATGCACGGATGCCGAAAAAGTCAGGTTCGTGGCACATTTGTTGGAAGGACCAGCCGCCGCATGGTGGGACAATTTCCAGATCACCACACCTATTGATGAGGTGACTTGGGATATCTTTGAAGATGGCTTCAGACTACTCATATCTCACCGGTATGATGAGACTGAAAAGAAGGAGTTTCACAACTGAGCGGCGCCACCACAGTGTGGCTGAATATATTGAAGAATTCAACAATCTGCGCTATGCACCGGATGAGGTTGACACTGATGCCAAAAGAAAGGAAAAGTTTCTGGAAGGCTTAAATGATGAGCTGAATCTGCAGTTGTCCGTGGCATATGTTCCAACTTATCGATCATTTGTGTGACAAGGCTGTTATTGTGGAGAATAAAATGAAGCAAGTTGAGAGTAGGAAGAGGAAACACTCCGACAAGCACAGCTCGGGATCGTCTCTTAAACGATCTCACTATGATGATAGTGTCAGCTCAGGATCCCCCAAGCATGGGAAATTTAACAAGCACCACAACCACAACCGTCATGACAACAAGCATCATCGCAGTCATGAAAATGATAAGTACAAGAACCACAAGAGTGGACATAAGAGCCACCATAGTGGAGGTGGAAGTGGAAGTAGAAGTCAGCCTAAGACGGACATCAGTCAGGTTGAGTGCTACAAATGCAAGAAGCTGGGGCATTATGCTAATGAGTGTCCTGAAAAGAAAGTTGAAGGACCTAACAAGCCAAACCCTTTTCAGAAAGGACAGGTCAACCACATCAATGTGGAAGAGGTCTATGAAGAGCCTGATGCTGTTGCTGGTAAGTTCAGACTAAATTCCATCTCAGCATTTGTACTCTTTGATACTGGTGCATCTCATTCATTCATATCAAAAGCATTTGTTGATAGAAATGGGTTTGCATCTGAAAACATTGGGTGTCCGATAAAGTTAGCTCCGGGAGGAGATATGATAGTGAGTCTTGGATGCCGGGATCTAGTCTTAGAGTTTGGAAAACATAAGTTTCTAGTAAACTTAATAATCCTGAATTCCCAAGGATTGGATGTGATTTTGGGAATGGATTGGATGGCTAAGTATGAGGGAGTACTAGATTGTGCCAATCGTACAGTCTCACTCACAACCCCTGAAGGTAAGAGGATAAAATTTAAGTCCAATTTTAAATATAAAGGAAGTAAGCTAAATTCTCTTAAGGGGGTTAGCATGGACAGTGTGCCAATTGTGTGTGAATATCCGGATGTGTTTCCGGAAGAGTTGCTGTGAATGCCACAGATAGAGATGTGGAGTTTATAATAGATTTGGTACCAGGTTCGGACCAAGAGCAAAGAGGCCTTATAAAATGTCGGTTGGCGAACTTAAGGAACTCAAGAAACAACTTGGAGAACAATTGCGAGAAAGGATTCATCCAAGTTCTTCATCTTGGGAGCTCCAGTTTTGTTAAGAGAAAGAGAGAGAACTCAAAGATTATGCATAGATTACCGTTCTCTCAACGAGGTAACCATCAAGAACAAATATTCTTTGCCAAGAATAAATGACTTGTTTGATCAGCTAGAAGGAGCATGTGTGTTCTCGAAGATTGATCTTCGTTCAGGCTACTTTCAACTCAAGATAAGAGAGCAAGACATACCTAAAACAGCATTCACCACAAGGTATGGATTGTATGAGTACACTGTGATGCCTTTTGGTTTAACCAACGCTCCAGCATACTTCATGAATATGATGAACAAAGTGTTCATGGAATTTCTCGACAAGTTCGTTGTCGTTTTCATCGATGACATCTTGGTCTACTCCAAGAGCAAGGAAGAGCATGAAAGACATCTACGTTTGATACTTGAGAAACTAAGGGAACATAAGCTTTATGCCAAATTCAGCAAGTGTGAGTTTTGGTTAGAGGAAGTTGGATTTCTTGGTCATGTTATGACAAAGGATGGTGTAGCAGTTGATCCTGCTAAAGTATCAGCTGTGACAGAATGGGAATCTCCTAAGAACGTAAAAGAGGTTCGTAGTTTCCTTGGTTTAGCTGGTTACTACAGAAGGTTCATAGAAATTTTTTCAAAGGTTGCTAAACCAATGATGAATTGTTAAAGAAAGATAAGAAATTTGCTTGGTCTGAAGGTTGTGAACTCAGCTTTCAAGAATTAAAGAAGAGACTTGTGTCAGCACCAGTTTTGTGCCTACCAGATTTAGAAAAGGATTTCCAAGTGTATTGTGATGCTTCGCATCAAGGATTAGGTGCCGTACTTATGCAAGGCGGGAAAGTTGTGGCTTACGCCTCGAGACAACTCAAAACTCATGAAGTAAACTATCCTACTCATGATTTAGAGTTAGTCATTGTCCATGCACTCAAAACATGGAGACATTACCTTTTGGGAAAAGCGTTGTGAAGTATTCACCGATCATAAGAGTTTGAAGTATATCTTCACCCGTAAGGAAATCAATATGAGGCAAAGGAGATGGCTAGAACTTATCAAGGATTACGACTTGAGTTTGCAATACCACCCCGGTAAAGCAAATGTAGTAGCAGATGCTCTAAGTCGTAAAGCGTTTGTAAATGGTCTTACCAAAGGTAAATTGCCAGACGACTTGTGTAGGCAATTCAAGGAACTCAGGTTGGAGATTGTGCCAGAAGGACATCTTATGTCTTTGGATGTTCAACCCACTCTGTTGGATAAGATTAAAGAAGCTCAAAAGACGGATAAAGAAATCGAAGAGATTAAGGAAAAGATTAGCTAGGGAAAGCTCAAAGTTTCCATAAGGACTAACAAGGCACTTTATGGCACGAAGCGTATTTGTGTTCCACAAGATCCGAATTATGAAACTGATTCTACAAGAGGCCCATAACTCTCCATATTCTATTCACCCGGGAAACACCAAAATGTACATGGATATGAAAGAAAGATTTTGGTGGAACAATCTCAAAAGAGACATCGCCGAACACATTGCTTTGTGTGATGTGTGTAGTAGAGTGAAAGCGGAGCATCAGAAACCAGCAGGTTTGCTTCAACCAATGCCTATTCCTGAATGGAAGTGGGAAAATATTGGTATAGATTTCATTACCGGATTACCAAGGACCAGGTAAGGGTATGATTCCATATGGGTAGTAGTGGATCGCCTAACTAAAGTGGCTCATTTTATACCCGTAAAGACAACTTATAATAGTGCAAAGTTAGCCAAAATTTACATGAGCAGAATTGTATGCCTTCACGGTGTACCTAAGAGTATTGTGTCTGATAGAGGAACTCAGTTCACTTCTCACTTTTGGAGACAGCTTCATGAATCTTTAGGGACGAGATTGGAATTCAGCACTGCTTTTCATCCTGAAACCGATGGACAAACAGAAAGGACTAATCAAATTCTTGAAGACATGTTGAGGGCATGTGCCCTAGACTATGGAGCAAGTTGGGATGAAAGTCTGCCTTACGCAGAGTTCTCTTACAACAACAGTCACCAATCTAGTATTGGGATGGCACCATTCGAGTTTCTCTACGGAAGGAAGTGTACCACCCCATTGCAATGGAATGGTGTGGGAGAAAGAAGTTTGTTTGGACCAGATCTTATCAAAGACGCCGAAGAAAAGGTCAAATTGGTTAGGGACAGGTTGAAGATAGCACAGTCTCGACAGAAAAGCTACGCAGATGCTAAGCGTAGAGAAGTCACTTACGAAGTTGGGGATAGAGCTTACCTTAGAGTATCACCACTTCGTGGAGTGAAAAGATTTGGAGTCAAAGGAAAGTTAGCACCAAGATATGTTGGACCATTTAACATTCTAAGTCGCAAAGGAGAAGTTATGATGAAATAGAACCGACATCTTTATCAGCATCCATAATGTTTTTCATGTGAGCCACTCAGAAATGTCACCCGAAATGGAAGAATCATCTTTGAAGGATACCATACCTTTGGAAGAAGTTCAACTAGAAAGTGATCTCACCTATGAAGAAAAGCCTGTCAAGATTCTTGAGACCACGAAAGAGTCACAAGGACAAAACTATCAAGTTTTGTAAAGTACAATGGAACCATCATTCAAGAAGAAGCAACATGGGAAAGAAGATGATCTTGGAAATACCACCCACACCTATTTGCTAGCCAATCCGAATCTCGAGGGCTAGATTCATTTTAAGGGTTAGATTTGTAACATCCCAAAATCATGTTTCAAAACTCATTCATATCATCCTTGCATCTTTCATTCATATAGGGTTTTTCTCAAAATCATTTAGATGCATAAACTTGAGCTATGATTTCATGTGGGCAAATTGTCTCAATTGGCCATCACCATTTGAGATTTGATTGTCTATGAACTTGTTTGCTTGCCTCCATGGTTGGAATGATTAGGTATAGCATTTAAACCCAAGTTTCCATTTTAGAAATATTTTCAAACCCTATTCCAAACATTTTCAAACTAGAGACAAAGTCTCTTTATTTCAAAACCCAAGCTTGACCAAGCCTTGCAAGGTAACCACTTAGTTAAAATGACTGTTTTTGAACCCACAAAACCTTGCAAAAATTCCCAAAGCAGTTTGTATTCAAAAGGATTTGAATTCATATCAAAATCAATTCAAAATGGAATTAGAAAAGAAAAGGAATTCTCAAAAGAAAAAGGCCCGGCGAGTTCGCCCAAAGCAAATCGAGCCCAGAAGCCCACCTGGGACCTTCCTTTTCTTCTCACGCAAGCACACATAAGCATGACAGCCAGACAAACCCCCACTTCCACCTCGCACCTCGACAAGCGGGCCTCCTCCACGCCAAGATCGTCTTCCCCCGCGACCAGTTCATCCCCAAATCAGCAGGCGTTTACATGTTTAATCCACGTTAATTGATTAAATGGCGAGTAATTCTCTTCGTGACAGGCTATAAGAATCCCCTCTTCTCTCTCTTCTCCTCAAACCCCGAACCCAGGCGCCACCAGTCATGAGCATTACTCTCTGTAGCCCGCCTCCGGCGATCGCCCGCGAATTCGTGAGTTCGAGCTCCCCTCTCGCTCGTTCTTGCAAACTGGTTCCATGAATCTTTGTGCTTCTTTTAACACATTTTGTTTGCCCTCGCATGAACCGTAGCTCCGGCAGCATCGTCGACTGGCCACCACCGTCTTCTGTACGAACTCCGGCGAGCTCTAGTGGTAAGCCCAGACCGCCCCGCACCTTCTAGATCATGCACACGACTCTGTCTCGACTCTGTGAATCTAACCGTGTCTTCGCCTTGCCTTGGGGTGATTCACAGCGACGTCCACGACGACCACCCGACGCATCGACGCTGTCCTCCACTCCGTCGAGGAATCGCGGCTGAACCCGAGCGCCCCTTGACCAACCGCGAGTACGACGAGCATCACCGTGACCCCCTGAGCCCGGTGAGCTACTCCTCCTATTTCACTGCGCCTCCTGCATCGTCGCATCGATCGGCGATTCGCCGCCGGTAGCCACCGCTCACGCCAGATTTTGGCCAGGCAATAGGAACCGTTAGATCTGCATCGATGGCTTGGATAGAATGACTAATCGAAGGTACGTTGATCTGAGCCGGCCTGCCCTTTAAATCCAGCGGTATCACTCGATCCGCACGAACCGGTGCACCAATTAGACAAAGGACGCGTGGCTAGGGTTAGGTCTAAAATAGATTTAAAACCAGAAATTTGATCCAAATTCAAATGCCTATATCTTTTGAATTCCACGTTGGATTTTTGCAAACTTTATACCGTTGGATTCAGTAAAACAAGACCTATCTGCCTATCCTTTTTGTTTAGCAAATAGTAACCATTAGTTTGGCTTAAATTGCAGAAACTTGTTTGAGGCCTTTTTGAGTATAGATTTAGTTTAGTATTTTGTTTTAGGGTTAAATAAGTTTGTCTTGGTTACTTTGTGACTTGTTTAGATTCTGTAAACATGCACTTGCTTGGTAGAATTTTCAAAAAATCACCACTTAGTAGATTCATGCATGCATGCATTCATAATATCTTTGTTTGTATATATTTGTGTGTAATTGTGTGCTACAACTTTGTGTGTAGATTTTGCTAGTGATTGTGATTGTGTTAGTGCTACTCTCCACACTACCAAGGCAAGTGATATCTTCATGAATATTCCATTCCTATATTTTATCTATGCATTAGTATTATTTTTCCAATTATAGGACTTGCATGGTTTTTTGCTAAGTATAAACTATGCTATGGGAAAACCTATTAGGTGAAACCTTAGTGAAAATTACCTAAGTCAAGAATCCTAATACTATCATGCTTAGCCTAGCTACTAGAAAACAAGGGTGGTTTATATATTCACATTTTGAAAAATTATTCTAAGTCTTTGGACTTGTGTTTTATTTTAACAAAACAACTAAGTTAATGAATCACCTGGGTGGAATGGAAGGAATGGTTTATGTTGAGTGGGTCACAAGGCCATGGACTTGGCTTGTGTATCTCACTTGTGGATGGCCACCCAGGAACAAAGAGATTTGAGATGTCAAATGTTGAGGAGCTTCAAGTGCAACCACTTGGCATTATGGGCTCTGCCATGATCTTAGGATGCTAGAACTTAGTCTCTTGGACAGTGGGTGGTAGATGGGATGATAGGTTGGAGCGCGTCCATTTGACTAAGGAAAGGCTCTTCAAGGATCTTGTCTTGGGAAACCAAGTCTTGTGGGGAAAGTGCACCACCTCTGCAGAGTGTAAAACCTAAGAACTTAGCCATGTCCCTGGTAAAGGACAATTTGAGCATCAAGACATGGAAACTTCAAGAATCTCATCACTCCAATTTCTAAATAAAACTTGTGGGTGAACAAGGGTTAAAAGGATCTTCAGTCCTTGATTGGTAGATGCCCTGAGTGGATCTTCAGTCTTTGATTGGTAGATGCCTTGGGTGTTTTGTGCCTTACAAATACTTAGTATTTTCAAAAATGTAGGGAAAAATCTATTTTGAGCAATGCAAGCCTAAGCTCCACCAGCCAAATGCATATAGTATTATAGTCCACTTAAATATATACTAAGGTATCACTTGCCAATACTATTCCAAAGTATTGACCCTCGTGGTAACTTGTAATGTTGCAGGTTACTCCGATGATGATTAGGAGTCATGAGTCTACACTCAACATGCTTGCCTGAGGCACATGAAGATGAAGACTTATGTTTATTTACTTATTCCATAAACTCTTGTATTAGGCCTTTGGCCATGAGTTGTAAAAGACTATGTTTTATCTCTGGAATGACTGTAATAAACGACCTTTGTATCTGTGTACTTCATCTTAAACTGTGGATGCTAGCATTGATCCAGGGACTAGCATTGCAATCACAGGGATCTTTTCCTTTACAAAGGAGGGATCTTACAGGATCCACCAGTATCATTGCATGTCTGTTCTATTCACAGAACACATATGGATCCACCAGAGTCATTGCATGTGTGTTCTTTTCACAGACCACATATGGATCCACCACTTTCATTTCATGTGTGTTCTTTTCACAGACCATATATGGATCCACCAGTGTGATTGAAATGTTTGTTCTTTTCACAGACCACATATGGATCCACCATAGTCATTGCATGCCTGTTCTTTTCGCAGACCACATACGGATGCACCAGTGTCATTGCAATGTGTGTTCTTTTCACAGACCACATATGGATCCACTATAGTTCATTTCATGTGTGTTCTTTTCACAGACCATATATGGATCCACCAGTGTCATTGCATGTGTGTTCTTTTCACAGACCACATATGGATCCACCAGTGTCATTGCATGCGCGTTTTTTTCACAGACAACATATGGATCCACCAGTGTCATTGTATGTGTGTTCTTTTCATAGACCACATATGGATCCACCAGAGTTCATTGCATGTGTATTCTTTTCACAAACCACATATGGATCCACCAGTGTCATTGAAATGTTTGTTCTTTTGACATACCACATATGGATCCACCAGTGTCATTTCATGTGTGTTCTTTTCACAGACCACATATGGATCCACCAGTGTCATTTCATGTGTGTTCTTTTCGCATACCACATATGGATCCACCGGTGTCATTGTATGTGTGTTCTTTTTACAGACCACATATGGATCGACCAAAGTCATTACATGTGTGTTCTTTTCACAGACCACATATGGATCCACTAGTGTCATTGCATGTGTTTTTTTTCACAGACCACATATGGATCCACCAGTGTCATTGCATGTGTGTTCTTTTCATAGACCACATATGGATCCACAAGTGTCATTGCATGTCTTTTCTTTTCACAGACCACATATGGATCCACCAGAGTCATTGCATGTGTGTTCTTTTCACAGACCACATAAGGATCCACTAGTGTCATTGCATGTGTGTTCTTTTCACAAACCACATATGTATCCACCAGTGTCATTGCATGAGTGTTCTTTTCACAGACAACATATGGATCCACCAGAGTCATTGCATGTGTGTTCTTTTCATAGACCACATATGGAACCACTATTGTCATTGCATGTGTGTTCTTTTCATTAACCACAACTAGAGTCACTGAAATGTTTGTTCTTTTCACAGACCACGTATGTGTCCACTAGAATCGTTGCATGTCTGTTCTTTTCACAGACCACATATGGATCCACCACTGCCATTGCATTTGTGTTCTTTTCACAGACCATATATGGATCCACTAGTGTCATTGCATGTTTGTTCTTTTCATAGACCACATATGGATCCACCAGTTTCATTGCATGTGTGTTCTTTTTAGAGACCACATATGGATCCACCAGTGTCATTTCATGTGTGTTCTTTTTACAGACCACATATGGATCCACCAGTGTCATTGCATGTGTGTTCTTTTCACATACCATATATGCATCCACCAGTGTCATTGCATGTGTGTTCTTTTCACAGACCACATATGGATCCACCAGTGTCATTGCCTATCCGTTCTTTTCACAAACCACATATGGATCCACCAGTGTCATTGCATGTGTATTCTTTTCATAAACCACATATGGATCCACCAGTATCATTGCAAGTCTGTTCTTTTCATAGGCCACATATGGATCCACCAGAGTCATTGGATCTGTGTTCTGTTCACAGACCAGATATGGATCCAGCACTGTCGTTGCATGTCTGTTCTTTTCACAGACCACATATGGATCCACCACTGCCATTGCATGTATGTTCTTTTCAAAGACCATATATGGATCCACTAGTGTCATTGCATGTTTGTTCTTTTCATAGACCACATATGGATCCACCAGTTTCATTGCATGTGTGTTCTTTTCAGAGACCACATATGGATCCACCAGTGTCATTTCATGTGTGTTCTTTTTACAGACCACATATGGATCCACCAGTGTCATTGCATGTGTGTTCTTTTCACAGACCATATATGCATCCACCAGTGTCATTGCATGTGTGTTCTTTTCACAAACCACATATAGATCCACCAGTGTCATTGCCTATCTGTTCTTTTCACAAACCACATATGGATCCACCAGTGTCATTGCATGTGTGTTCTTTTCACAGACCACATATGGATCCACCAGTATCATTGCAAGTCTGTTCTTTTCATAGGCCACATATGGATCCACCAGAGTCATTGGATGTGTGTTCTTTTCACATACTAGATATGGATCCAGTACTGTCATTTCATGTGTGTTCTTTTCACATACCACATATGGATCCACCAGTGTCATTGCATGTGCGTTCTTTTCATTTACCACATATAGATCCACCAGTGTCATTGCATGTCTGTTCATTTCACACACCACATATGGATCCACCATTGTCATTGCATGTCTATTCTTTTCACAAACCACATATGGATCCACCAGTGTCATTTCATGTGTGTTCTTTTCACACAACACATATGGATCCACCAGTGTCATTGCATGTATGTTCTTTTCACAGACCACATATGGATCCACTAGAGTCATTGCATGTGTGTTCTTTTCACAGACCACATATGGATCCACTAGTGTGATTGGATGTGTGTTCTTTTCACAAACCACATATGGATGCATCAGTGTCATTGCATGTGTGTTCTTTTCACACACCACATATGGATCCACCAGGGTCAATGCATGTCTGTTCTTTTCACATACCACATATGGATCCACCAGTGTCATTTCATGTGTGTTCTTTTCACACACCACATATGGATCCACCAGTGTCATTGCATTTCTCTTCTTTTCATAGACCACATATGGATCCACCAGTCATTGCATGTGTGTTCTTTTCACAGACCACATATGGATCCACTAGTGTCATTGCATGTGTGTTCTTTTCACAAACCACATTTGGACCCACCAATGTCATTACATGTGTTCTTTTCACAGACCACATATGGATCCATCAATGTCATTGCATGTGTGTTCTTTTCACAGACCACATATGGAACCACAATTGTCATTGCATGTGTGTTCTTTTCATTAACCACAGCTAGAGTCATTGAAATGTTTGTTCTTTTCACAGACCACATATGGATCCACCAATGTCATTGCCTGTCTGTTCTTTTCACAGACCACATATGGATCAACCAGTGTCATTGCATGTCTGTTCTTTTCACAGACCACATATGGATCCACCAGTATCATTGCATGTCTGTTCTTCTCATAGACCACAAATGGATCCACCAGATTCATAGCATGTGTGTTCTTTTCACAGACCACATATGGAACCACCAGAGTCACTTCATGTGTGTTCTTTTCATTTACCACATATGGATCCACGAGTGTCATCGCATGTGTGTTCTTTTCACAGACCACATATGGATCCACCAGTGTCATTGCATGTGTGTTCTTTTCACAGACCACATATGGATCCACCAGTGTCATTGCATGTGTGTTTTTTTCACAGACAACATATGGATCCACTAGTGTCATTGTATGTGTGTTCTTTTCATAGACCACATATGGATCCACCAGAGTTCATTGCATGTGTGTTCTTTTCACAAACCACATATGGATCAACCAGTGTCATTGAAATGTTTGTTCTTTTGACATACCACATATGGATCCACCAGTGTCATTGCATGTGTGTTCTTTTCACAGACCACATATGGATCCACCAGTGTCATTTCATGTGTGTTCTTTTCACAGACCACATATGGATCCACCATTGTCATTTCATGTTTGTTCTTTTCACAGACCACATATGGATCCACCAGTGTCATTTCATGTTTGTTCTTTTCACAGACCACATATGGATCCACCAGTGTCATTGCATGTGTGTTCTTTTCATAGACCACATATGGATCCACCAGTATCATTGCAAGTCTGTTCTTTTCGCAGGCCACATATGGATCCACCAGATTCATTGCATGTGTGTTCTTTTCACAGACCACATATGGATCTAGCACTATCATTTCATGTGTGTTCTTTTCACATACCACATATGGATCCACCAGTGTCATTGCATGTGTGTTCTTTTCATTTACCACATATGGATCCACCAGTGTCATTGCATGTCTCTTCTTTTGACACACCACATATGGATCCACCATTGTCATTGCATGTCTATTCTTTTCACAGACCACATATGGATCCACCAGTGTCATTTAAGGTGTGTTCTTTTCATACACCACATATGGATCCACCAGTGTCATTGCATATATGTTCATTTCACAGACCACATATGGATCCACTAGAGTCATTGCATGTGTGTTCTTTTCACAGAGCACATATGCATCCACTAGTGTCATTGGATGTGTGTTCTTTTCACAAACCACATATGGATCCATCAGTGTCATTGCATGTGTGTTCTTTTCACACACCACATATGGATCCAACAGGGTTATTGCATGTCTGTTCTTTTCACAGACCACATATGGATCCACCAGTGTCATTTCATGTGTGTTCTTTTCACACACCACATATGGATCCACCAGTGTCATTGCATGTCTGTTCTTTTCATAGACCACATATGGATCCACCAGAGTCATTGCATGTGTGTTCTTTTGACAGACCACATATGGATCCACTAGTGTCATTGCATGTTTGTTCTTTTCACAGACCACATATGGATCCACCGATGTCATTGCATGTGTGTTCTTTTCATAGACCACATATGGATCCACCAGAGTCATTGCATGTGTGTTCTTTTGACAGACCACATATGGATCCACTAGTGTCATTGCATGTTTGTTCTTTTCACAAAACACATATGGACCCACCAATGTCAGTACATGTGTGTTCTTTTCACAGACCACATATGGATCCACCGATGTCATTGCATGTGTGTTCTTTTCACAGACCACATATGGAACCACTATTGTCATTGCATGTGTGTTCTTTTGACAGACCACAGCTAGAGTCGTTGAAATGTTTGTTCTTTTCACAGACCACATATGGATCCACCAGTGTCATTGCCTGTCTGTTCTTTTCACAGACCACATATGGATCCACTAGTGTCATTGCATGTGTGTGTTTTCACATACCACATATGGATCCACCAGTATCATTGCATGTCTGTTCTATTCACAAACCACATATGGATCCACCAGAGTCATTGCATGTGTGTTTTTTCACAGACCACATATGGATCCACCACTGTCATTTCATGTGTGTTCTTTTTCACAGACCATATATGGATCCACCAGTGTGATTGAAATGTTTGTTCTTTTAACAGACCACATATGGATCCACCATTGTCATTGCATGTCTGTTCTTTTCGCAGACCACATACGGATGCACCAGTGTCATTGAAATGTGTGTTCTTTTCACAGACCACATATGGATCCACTATAGTTCATTTCATGTGTGTTCTTTTCACATACCATATATGGATCCTCCAGTGTCATTGCATGTGTGTTCTTTTCACAGACCACATATGGATCCACCAGTGTCATTGCATGTGCGTTTTTTTCACAGACAACATATGGATCCACCAGTGTCATTGTATGTGTGTTCTTTTCATAGACCACATATGGATCCACCAGAGTTCATTGCATGTGTATTATTTTCACAAACCACATATGGATCCACCAGTGTCATTGAAATGTTTGTTCTTTTGACATACCACATATGGATCCACCAGTGTCATTGCATGTGTGTTCTTTTCACAGACCACATATGGATCCACCAGTGTCATTTCATGTGTGTTCTTTTCGCATACCACATATGGATCCACCGGTGTCATTGTATGTGTGTTCTTTTTACAGACCACATATGGATCGACCAGAGTCATTACATGTGTGTCCTTTTCACAGACCACATATGGATCCACAAGTGTCATTGCATGTGTTTTTTTTCACAGACCACATATGGATCCACCAGTGTCATTGCATGTGTGTTCTTTTCATAGACCACATATGGATCCACAAGTGTCATTGCATGTCTTTTGTTTTCACAGACCACATATGGATCCACCAGAGTCATTGCATGTGTGTTCTTTTCACAGACCACATAAGGATCCACTAGTGTCATTGCATGTGTGTTCTTTTCACAAACCACATATGTATCCACCAGTGTCATTGCATGTGTGTTCTTTTCACAGACAACATATGGATCCACCAGTGTCATTGCATGTGTGTTCTTTTCATAGACCACATATGGAACCACTATTGTCATTGCATGTGTGTTCTTTTCATTAACCACAACTAGAGTCACTGAAATGTTTGTCCTTTTCACAGACCACATATGGATCCACCAGTGTCATTGCATGTGTGTTCTTTTCAGAGACCACATATGGATCCACCAGTATCATTGCAAGTCTGTTCTTTTCATAGGCCACATATGGATCCAACAGTGTCATTGCCTGTCTGTTCTTTTCACAGACCACATATGGATCCACTAGTGTCATTGCATGTGTGTTTTCACATACCACATATGGATCCACCAGTATCATTGCATGTCTGTTCTATTCACAAACCACATATGGATCCACCAGAGTCATTGCATGTGTGTTTTTTCACAGACCACATATGGATCCACCACTGTCATTTCATGTGTGTTCTTTTCGCATACCACATATGGATCCACCAGTGTGATTGAAATGTTTGTTCTTTTAACAGACCACATATGGATCCACCATTGTCATTGCATGTCTGTTCTTTTCGCAGACCACATACGGATGCACCAGTGTCATTGAAATGTGTGTTCTTTTCACAGACCACATATGGATCCACTATAGTTCATTTCATGTGTGTTCTTTTCACATACCATATATGGATCCTCCAGTGTCATTGCATGTGTGTTCTTTTCACAGACCACATATGGATCCACCAGTGTCATTGCATGTGCGTTTTTTTCACAGACAACATATGGATCCACCAGTGTCATTGTATGTGTGTTCTTTTCATAGACCACATATGGATCCACCAGAGTTCATTGCATGTGTATTATTTTCACAAACCACATATGGATCCACCAGTGTCATTGAAATGTTTGTTCTTTTGACATACCACATATGGATCCACCAGTGTCATTGCATGTGTGTTCTTTTCACAGACCACATATGGATCCACCAGTGTCATTTCATGTGTGTTCTTTTCGCATACCACATATGGATCCACCGGTGTCATTGTATGTGTGTTCTTTTTACAGACCACATATGGATCGACCAGAGTCATTACATGTGTGTCCTTTTCACAGACCACATATGGATCCACAAGTGTCATTGCATGTGTTTTTTTTCACAGACCACATATGGATCCACCAGTGTCATTGCATGTGTGTTCTTTTCATAGACCACATATGGATCCACAAGTGTCATTGCATGTCTTTTGTTTTCACAGACCACATATGGATCCACCAGAGTCATTGCATGTGTGTTCTTTTCACAGACCACATAAGGATCCACTAGTGTCATTGCATGTGTGTTCTTTTCACAAACCACATATGTATCCACCAGTGTCATTGCATGTGTGTTCTTTTCACAGACAACATATGGATCCACCAGTGTCATTGCATGTGTGTTCTTTTCATAGACCACATATGGAACCACTATTGTCATTGAATGTGTGTTCTTTTCATTAACCACAACTAGAGTCACTGAAATGTTTGTCCTTTTCACAGACCACATATGGATCCACCAGTGTCATTGCATGTGTGTTCTTTTCAGAGACCACATATGGATCCACCAGTATCATTGCAAGTCTGTTCTTTTCATAGGCCACATATGGATCCAACAGTGTCATTGCCTGTCTGTTCTTTTCACAGACCACATATGGATCCACTAGTGTCATTGCATGTGTGTGTTTTCACATACCACATATGGATCCACCAGTATCATTGCATGTCTGTTCTATTCACAAACCACATATGGATGCACCGGAGTCATTGCATGTGTGTTCTTTTCACAGACCACATATGGATCCACCACTGTCATTTCATGTGTGTTCTTTTCACAGACCATATATGGATCCACCAGTGTGATTGAAATGTTTGTTCTTTTCACAAACCACATATGGATCCACCATTGTCATTGCATGTCTGTTCTTTTCGCAGAACACATACGGATGCACCAGTGTCATTGAAATGTGTGTTCTTTTCACAGACCACATATGGATCCACTATAGTTCATTTCATGTGTGTTCTTTTCACATACCATATATGGATCCTCCAGTGTCATTGCATGTGTGTTCTTTTCACAGACCACATATGGATCCACCAGTGTCATTGCATGTGCGTTTTTTTCACAGACAACATATGGATCCACCAGTGTCATTGTATGTGTGTTCTTTTCATAGACCACATATGGATCCACCAGAGTTCATTGCATGTGTATTCTTTTCACAAACCACATATGGATCCACCAGTGTCATTGAAATGTTTGTTCTTTTGACATACCACATATGGATCCACCAGTGTCATTGCATGTGTGTTCTTTTCACAGACCACATATGGATCCACCAGTGTCATTGAAATGTTTGTTCTTTTGACATACCACATATGGATCCACCAGTGTCATTTCATGTGTGTTCTTTTCGCATACCACATATGGATCCACCGGTGTCATTGTATGTGTGTTCTTTTTACAGACCACATATGGATCGACCAGAGTCATTACATGTGTGTCCTTTTCACAGACCACATATGGATCCACAAGTGTCATTGCATGTTTTTTTTTTTCACAGACCACATATGGATCCACCAGTGTCATTGCATGTGTGTTCTTTTCATAGACCACATATGGATCCACAAGTGTCATTGCATGTCTTTTCTTTTCACAGACCACATATGGATCCACCAGAGTCATTGCATGTGTGTTCTTTTCACAGACCACATAAGGATCCACTAGTGTCATTGCATGTGTGTTCTTTTCACAAACCACATATGTATCCACCAGTGTCATTGCACGTGTGTTCTTTTCACAGACAACATATGGATCCACCAGTGTCATTGCATGTGTGTTCTTTTCATAGACCACATATGGAACCACTATTGTCATTGCATGTGTGTTCTTTTCATTAACCACAACTAGAGTCACTGAAATGTTTGTCCTTTTCACAGACCACATATGATCCACCAGTGTCATTGCATGTGTGTTCTTTTCAGAGACCACATATGGATCCACCAGTATCATTGCAAGTCTGTTCTTTTCATAGGCCACATATGGATCCACCAGAGTCATTGGATGTGTGTTCTTTTCACAGACCAGATATGGATCGAGCACTGTCATTTCATGTGTGTTCTTTTCACATACCACATATGGATCCACCAGTGTCATTGCATGTGCGTTCTTTTCATTTACCACATATAGATCCACCAGTGTCATTGCATGTCTGTTCTTTTCACACACCACATATGGATCCACCATTGTCATTGCATGTCTATTCTTTTCACAAACCACATATGGATCCACCAGTGTCATTGCATGTATGTTCTTTTCACAGACCACATATGGATGCACCAGTGTCATTGAAATGTGTGTTCTTTTCATAGACCATATATGAATCCACCAGTGTGATTGCATGTGTGTTCTTTTCACAGACCACATATGGATCCACCAGTGTCATTGCATGTGTTTTTTTTTCACAGACAACATATGGATCCACCAGTGTCATTGTATGTGTGTTCTTTTCATAGACCACATACGGATCCACCAGAGTTCATTGCATGTGTGTTCTTTTCACAAACCACATATGGATCGACCAGTGTCATTGAAATGTTTGTTCTTTTGACATACCACATATGGATCCACCAGTGTCATTGCATGTGTGTTCTTTTCACAGACCACATATGGATCCACCAGTGTCATTTCATGTGTGTTCTTTTCACATACCACATATGGATCCACCGGTGTCATTGTATGTGTGTTCTTTTTACAGACCACATATGGATCCACCAGTGTCATTGCATGTGTTTTTTTTCACAGACCACATATGGATCCACCAGTGTCATTGCATGTGTGTTCTTTTCATAGACCACATATGGATCCACAAGTGTCATTGCATGTCTTTTGTTTTCACAGACCACATATGGATCCACCAGAGTCATTCCATGTGTGTTCTTTTCACAGACCACATAAGGATCCACTAGTGTCATTGCATGTGTGTTCTTTTCACAAACCACATATGTATCCACCAGTGTCATTGCATGTGTGTTCTTTTCACAGACAACATATGGATCCACCAGTGTCATTGCATGTGTGTTCTTTTCATAGACCACATATGGAACCACTATTGTCATTGCATGTGTGTTCTTTTCATTAACCACAACTAGAGTCACTGAAATGTTTGTCCTTTTCACAGACCACATATGGATCCACCAGTGTCATTGCATGTGTGTTCTTTTCAGAGACCACATATGGATCCACCAGTATCATTGCAAGTCTGTTCTTTTCATAGGCCACATATGGATCCAACAGTGTCATTGCCTGTCTGTTCTTTTCACAGACCACATATGGATCCACTAGTGTCATTGCATGTGTGTGTTTTCACATACCACATATGGATCCACCAGTATCATTGCATGTCTGTTCTATTCACAAACCACATATGGATCCACCAGAGTCATTGCATGTGTGTTTTTTCACAGACCACATATGGATCCACCACTGTCATTTCATGTCTGTTCTTTTTCACAGACCATATATGGATCCACCAGTGTGATTGAAATGTTTGTTCTTTTAACAGACCACATATGGATCCACCATTGTCATTGCATGTCTGTTCTTTTCGCAGACCACATACGGATGCACCAGTGTCATTGAAATGTGTGTTCTTTTCACAGACCACATATGGATCCACTATAGTTCATTTCATGTGTGTTCTTTTCACATACCATATATGGATCCTCCAGTGTCATTGCATGTGTGTTCTTTTCACAGACCACATATGGATCCACCAGTGTCATTGCATGTGCGTTTTTTTCACAGACAACATATGGATCCACCAGTGTCATTGTATGTGTTCTTTCATAGACCACATATGGATCCACAGTTCATTGCATGTGTATTATTTTCACAAACCACATATGGATCCACCAGTGTCATTGAAATGTTTGTTATTTTTACAAACAAAATATGGATCCACCATTGTAATTGCATGTTTGTTATTTTCACACCACATATGGATCCACCAGTGTCATTTCATGTGTGTTCTTTTCGCATACCACATATGGATCCACCGGTGTCATTGTATGTGTGTTCTTTTTACAGACCACATATGGATCGACCAGAGTCATTACATGTGTGTCCTTTTCACAGACCACATATGGATCCACAAGTGTCATTGCATGTGTTTTTTTTCACAGACCACATATGGATCCACCAGTGTCATTGCATGTGTGTTCTTTTCATAGACCACATATGGATCCACAAGTGTCATTGCATGTCTTTTGTTTTTCAGACCACATATGGATCCACCAGAGTCATTGCATGTGTGTTCTTTTCACAGACCACATAAGGATCCACTAGTGTCATTGCATGTGTGTTCTTTTCACAAACCACATATGTATCCACAGTGTCATTGCATGTGTGTTCTTTTCACAGACAACATATGGATCCACCAGTGTCATTGCATGTGTGTTCTTTTCATAGACCACATATGGAACCACTATTGTCATTGAATGTGTGTTCTTTTCATTAACCACAACTAGAGTCACTGAAATGTTTGTCCTTTTCACAGACCACATATGGATCCACCAGTGTCATTGCATGTGTGTTCTTTTCAGAGACCACATATGGATCCACCAGTATCATTGCAAGTCTGTTCTTTTCATAGGCCACATATGGATCCAACAGTGTCATTGCCTGTCTGTTCTTTTCACAGACCACATATGGATCCACTAGTGTCATTGCATGTGTGTGTTTTCACATACCACATATGGATCCACCAGTATCATTGCATGTCTGTTCTATTGACAAAACACATATTGATGCACGGAGTCAGTGCATGTGTGTTCTTTTCACAGACCACATATGGATCCACCTGTCATTTCATGTGTGTTCTTTTCACAGACCATATGGATCCACCAGTGTGATTGAAATGTTTGTTCTTTTCACAAACCACATATGGATCCACCATTGTCATTGCATGTCTGTTCTTTTCGCAGACCACATACGGATGCACCAGTGTCATTGAAATGTGTGTTCTTTTCACAGACCACATATGGATCCACTATAGTTCATTTCATGTGTGTTCTTTTCACATACCATATATGGATCCTCCAGTGTCATTGCATGTGTGTTCTTTTCACAGACCACATATGGATCCACCAGTGTCATTGCATGTGCGTTTTTTTCACAGACAACATATGGATCCACCAGTGTCATTGTATGTGTGTTCTTTTCATAGACCACATATGGATCCACCAGAGTTCATTGCATGTGTATTCTTTTCACAAACCACATATGGATCCACCAGTGTCATTGAAATGTTTGTTCTTTTGACATACCACATATGGATCCACCAGTGTCATTGCATGTGTGTTCTTTTCACAGACCACATATGGATCCACCAGTGTCATTTCATGTGTGTTCTTTTCGCATACCACATATGGATCCACCGGTGTCATTGTATGTGTGTTCTTTTTACAGACCACATATGTATCTACCTGTGTCTTTACATGTGTGTCCTTTTCACAGACCACATATGGATCCACAAGTGTCATTGCATGTGTTTTTTTTTCACAGACCACATATGGATCCACCAGTGTCATTGCATGTGTGTTCTTTTCATAGACCACATATGGATCCACAAGTGTCATTGCATGTCTTTTCTTTTCACAGACCACATATGGATCCACCAGAGTCATTGCATGTGTGTTCTTTTCACAGACCACATAAGGATCCACTAGTGTCATTGCATGTGTGTTCTTTTCACAAACCACATATGTATCCACCAGTGTCATTGCACGTGTGTTCTTTTCACAGACAACATATGGATCCACCAGTGTCATTGCATGTGTGTTCTTTTCATAGACCACATATGGAACCACTATTGTCATTGCATGTGTGTTCTTTTCATTAACCACAACTAGAGTCACTGAAATGTTTGTCCTTTTCACAGACCACATATGATCCACCAGTGTCATTGCATGTGTGTTCTTTTCAGAGACCACATATGGATCCACCAGTATCATTGCAAGTCTGTTCTTTTCATAGGCCACATATGGATCCACCAGAGTCATTGGATGTGTGTTCTTTTCACAGACCAGATATGGATCGAGCACTGTCATTTCATGTGTGTTCTTTTCACATACCACATATGGATCCACCAGTGTCATTGCATGTGCGTTCTTTTCATTTACCACATATAGATCCACCAGTGTCATTGCATGTCTGTTCTTTTCACACACCACATATGGATCCACCATTGTCATTGCATGTCTATTCTTTTCACAAACCACATATGGATCCACCAGTGTCATTTCATGTGTGTTCTTTTCACACACCACATATGGATCCACCAGTGTCATTGCATGTATGTTCTTTTCACAGACCACATATGGATGCACCAGTGTCATTGAAATGTGTGTTCTTTTCAGAGACCACATATGGATCCACTAGAGTTCATTGCATGTGTGTTCTTTTCACAGACCATATATGAATCCACCAGTGTGATTGCATGTGTGTTCTTTTCACAGACCACATATGGATCCACCAGTGTCATTGCATGTGTTTTTTTTTCACAGACAACATATGGATCCACCAGTGTCATTGTATGTGTGTTCTTTTCATATACCACATATGGATCCACCAGAGTTCATTGCATGTGTGTTCTTTTCACAAACCACATATGGATCGACCAGTGTCATTGAAATGTTTGTTCTTTTGACATACCACATATGGATCCACCAGTGTCATTGCATGTGTGTTCTTTTCACAGACCACATATGGATCCACCAGTGTCATTTCATGTGTGTTCTTTTCACATACCACATATGGATCCACCGGTGTCATTGTATGTGTGTTCTTTTTACAGACCACATATGGATCCACCAGTGTCATTGCATGTGTGTTCTTTTCACATACCACATATGCATCCACCAGTGTCATTGCATGTTTTTTTTTCACAGACCACATATGGATCCACCAGAGTTCATTGCATGTGTGTTCTTTTCACAAACCACATATGGATCGACCAGTGTCATTGAAATGTTTGTTCTTTTGACATACCACATATGGATCCACCAGTGTAATTGCATGTGTGTTCTTTTCACAGACCACATATGGATCCACCAGTGTCATTTCATGTGTGTTCTTTTCACATACCACATATGGATCCACCGGTGTCATTGTATGTGTGTTCTTTTTACAGACCACATATGGATCCACCAGTGTCATTGCATGTGTGTTCTTTTCACATACGACATATGCATCCACCAGTGTCATTGCATCTGTTTTTTTTCACAGACAACATATGGATCCACCAGAGTTCATTGCATGGGTGTTCTTTTCACATACCACATATGGATCCACGAGTGTCATTGAAATGTTTGTTCTTTTCACATACCACATATGGATCCAGCACTGTCGTTGCATGTTTGTTCTTTTCACAGACCACATATGGATCCACCACTGTCATTGCATGTGTGTTCATTTCACAGAACATATATGGATCCACCAGTGACATTGCATGTTTGCTCTTTTCATAGACCACATATGGATCCACCAGTTTCATTGCATGTGTGTTCTTTTCAGAGACCACAGATGGATCCACCAGTGTCATTTCATGTGTGTTCTTTTCACAAACCACATATGGATCCACCAGTGTCATTGCCTATCTATTATTTTCACAAACCACATATGGATCCACCAGTGTCATTGCCTATCTGTTCTTTTCACAAACCACATATGGATCCAGCACTGTCGTTGCATGTCTGTTCTTTTCACAGACCACATATGGATCCACCACTGCCATTGCATGTGTGTTCTTTTCAGAGACCATATATGGATCCACTAGTGTCATTGCATGTTTGTTCTTTTCATAGACCACATATGGATCCACCAGTTTCATTACATGTGTGTTCTTTTCAGAGACCACATATGGATCCACCAGTGTCATTTCATGTGTGTTCTTTTTACAGACCACATATGGATCCACCAGTGTCATTGCATGTGTGTTCTTTTCACAGACCATATATGCATCCACCAGTGTCATTGCATGTGTTTTTTTTTCACAGACAACATATGGATCCACCAGTGTCATTGTATGTGTGTTCTTTTCATAGACCACATATGGATCCACCAGAGTTCATTGCATGTGTGTTCTTTTCACAAACCACATATGGATCGACCAGTGTCATTGAAATGTTTGTTCTTTTGACATACCACATATGGATCCACCAGTGTCATTGCATGTGTGTTCTTTTCACAGACCACATATGGATCCACTAGTGTCATTTCATGTGTGTTCTTTTCACATACCACATATGGATCCACTGGTGTCATTGTATGTGTGTTCTTTTTACAGACCACATATGGATCCACCAGTGTCATTGCATGTGTGTTCTTTTCACATACCACATATGCATCCACCAGTGTCATTGCATGTGTTTTTTTTCACAGACCACATATGCATCCACCAGAGTTCATTGCATGGGTGTTCTTTTCACATACCACATATGGATCCACGAGTGTCATTGAAATGTTTGTTCTTTTCACATACCACATATGGATCCACCAGTGTCATTGCATGTCTGTTATTTTCACAGACCACATATGGATCCACCACTGTCATTGCACGTGTGTTCATTTCACAGAACATATATGGATCCACCAGTGACATTTCATGTTTGTTCTTTTCATAGACCACATATGGATCCACCAGTTTCATTGCATGTGTGTTCTTTTCACAGACCACATATGGATCCACCAGTGTCATTTCATGTGTGTTCTTTTTACAGACCACATATGGATCCACTAGTGTCATTGCATGTGTGTTCTTTTCACAGAGCATATATGGATCCACCAGTGTCATTGCATGTGTGTTCTTTTCAGATACCACATATGGATCCACCAGTGTCATTGCATGTGTTTTTTTTTCACAGACAACATATGGATCCACTAGTGTTATTGTATGTGTGTTCTTTTCATAGACCACATATGGATCCACCAGAGTTCATTGCATGTGTGTTCTTTTCACAAACCACATATGGATCGACCAGTGTCATTGAAATGTTTGTTCATTTGACATACCACATATGGATCCACCAGTGTCATTGCATGTGTGTTCTTTTCATAGACCACATATGGATCCACCAGTGTCATTTCATGTGTGTTCTTTTCACGGACCACATATGGATCCACCATTGTCATTTCATGTTTGTTCTTTTCACAGACCACATATGGATCCACCAGTGTCATTTCATGTTTGTTCTTTTCACAGACCACATATGGATCCACCAGTGTCATTGCATGTGTGTTCTTTTCATAGACCACATATGGATCCACCAGTATCATTGCAAGTCTGTTCTTTTCACAGGCCACATATGGATCCACCAGAGTCATTGCATGTGTGTTCTTTTCACAGACCACATATGGATCTAGCACTATCATTTCATGTGTGTTCTTTTCACATACCACATATGGATCCACCAGTGTCATTGCATGCGTGTTCTTTTCATTTACCACATATGGATCCACCAGTGTCATTGCATGTCTCTTCTTTTCACACACCACATATGGATCCACCATTGTCATTGCATGTCTATTCTTTTCACAGACCACATATGGATCCACCAGTGTCATTTAAGGTGTGTTCTTTTCATACACCACATATGGATCCACCAGTGTCATTGCATATATGTTCATTTCACAGACCACATATGGATCCACTAGAGTCATTACATGTGTGTTCTTTTCACAGACCACATATGCATCCACTAGTGTCATTGGATGTGTGTTCTTTTCACAAACCACATATGGATCCATCAGTGTCATTGCATGTGTGTTCTTTTCACACACCACATATGGATCCAACAGGGTCATTGCATGTTTGTTCTTTTCACAGACCACATATGGATCCACCAGTGTCATTTCATGTGTGTTCTTTTCACACACCACATATGGATCCACCAGTGTCATTGCATGTCTGTTCTTTTCATAGACCACATATGGATCCACCAGAGTCATTGCATGTGTGTTCTTTTGACAGACCACATATGGATCCACTACTGTCATTGCATGTGTGTTCTTTTCACAAACCACATATGGACCCACCAATGTCAGTACATGTGTGTTCTTTTCACAGACAACATATGGATCCACCAATGTCATTGCATGTGTGTTCTTTTCACAGACCACATATGGAACCACTATTGTCATTGCATGTGTGTTCTTTTGACAGACCACAGCTAGAGTCGTTGAAATGTTTGTTCTTTTCACAGACCACATATGGATCCACCAGTGTCATTGCCTGTCTGTTCTTTTCACAGACCACATATGGATCCACTAGTGTCATTGCATGTGTGTGTTTTCACATACCACATATGGATCCACCAGTATCATTGCATGTCTGTTCTATTCACAAACCACATATGGATCCACCAGAGTCATTGCATGTGTGTTCTTTTCACAGACCACATATGGATCCACCACTGTCATTTCATGTGTGTTCTTTTCACAGACCATATATGGATCCACCAGTGTGATTGAAATGTTTGTTCTTTTCACAGACCACATATGGATCCACCATTGTCATTGCATGTCTGTTCTTTTCGCAGACCACATACGGATGCACCAGTGTCATTGAAATGTGTGTTCTTTTCGCAGACCACATATGGATCCACTATAGTTCATTTCATGTGTGTTCTTTTCACATACCATATATGGATTCTCCAGTGTCATTGCATGTGTGTTCTTTTCACAGACCACATATGGATCCACCAGTGTCATTGCATGTGCGTTTTTTTCACAGACAACATATGGATCCACCAGTGTCATTGTATGTGTCTTCTTTTCATATACCACATATGGATCCACCAGAGTTCATTGCATGTGTATTCTTTTCACAAACCACATATGGATCCACCAGTGTCATTGAAATGTTTGTTCTTTTGACATACCACATATGGATCCACCAGTGTCATTGCATGTGTGTTCTTTTCACAGACCATATATGCATCCACCAGTGTCATTTCATGTGTGTTCTTTTCGCATACCACATATGGATCCACTAGTGTCATTGCATGTGTGTTCTTTTCACAGAGCATATATGGATCCACCAGTGTCATTGCATGTGTGTTCTTTTCAGAGACCACATATGGATCCACCAGTGTCATTGCATGTGTTTTTTTTTCACAGACAACATATGGATCCACTAGTGTTATTGTATGTGTGTTCTTTTCATAGACCACATATGGATCCACCAGAGTTCATTGCATGTGTGTTCTTTTCACAAACCACATATGGATCGACCAGTGTCATTGAAATGTTTGTTCATTTGACATACCACATATGGATCCACCAGTGTCATTGCATGTGTGTTCTTTTCATAGACCACATATGGATCCACCAGTGTCATTTCATGTGTGTTCTTTTCACGGACCACATATGGATCCACCATTGTCATTTCATGTTTGTTCTTTTCACAGACCACATATGGATCCACCAGTGTCATTTCATGTGTGTTCTTTTTACAGACCACATATGGATCGACCAGAGTCATTACATGTGTGTCCTTTTCACAGACCACATATGGATCCACAAGTGTCATTGCATGTGTTTTTTTTTCACAGACCACATATGGATCCACCAGTGTCATTGCATGTGTGTTCTTTTCATAGACCACATATGGATCCACAAGTGTCATTGCATGTCTTTTCTTTTCACAGACCACATATGGATCCACCAGAGTCATTGCATGTGTGTTCTTTTCACAGACCACATAAGGATCCACTAGTGTCATTGCATGTGTGTTCTTTTCACAAACCACATATGTGACATACCACATATGGATCCACCAGTGTCATTGCATGTGTGTTCTTTTCATAGACCACATATGGAACCACTATTGTCATTGCATGTGTGTTCTTTTCATTAACCACAACTAGAGTCACTGAAATGTTTGTCCTTTTCACAGACCACATATGGATCCACCAGTGTCATTGCATGTGTGTTCTTTTCAGAGACCACATATGGATCCACCAGTATCATAGCAAGTCTCTTCTTTTCATAGGCCACATATGGATCCACCAGAGTCATTGGATGTGTGTTCTTTTCACAGACCAGATATGGATCCAGCACTGTCATTTAATGTGTGTTCTTTTCACATACCACATATGGATCCACCTTTGTCATTGCATGTTTGTTCTTTTCATTTACCACATATAGATCCACCAGTGTCATTGCATGTCTGTTCTTTTCACACACCACATATGGATCCACCATTGTCATTGCATGTCTATTCTTTTCACAAACCACATATGGATCCACCAGTGTCATTTCATGTGTGTTCTTTTCACACACCACATATGGATCCACCAGTGTCATTGCATGTATGTTCTTTTCACAGACCACATATGGATGCACCAGTGTCATTGAAATGTGTGTTATTTTCAAAGACCACATATGGATCCACTAGAGTTCATTGCATGTGTGTTCTTTTCACAGACCACATATGGATCCACCAGTGTCATTGCATGTGTGTTTTTTTCACAGACAACATATGGATCCACCAGTGTCATTGTATGTGTGTTCTTTTCATAGACCACATATGGATCCACCAGAGTTCATTGCATGTGTGTTCTTTTCACAAACCACATATGGATCGACCAGTGTCATTGAAATGTTTGTTCTTTTGACATACCACATATGGATCCACCAGTGTCATTGCATGTGTGTTCTTTTC
Organism: Avena insularis; assembly: GCA_023614405.1. Lineage (NCBI taxonomy): Eukaryota > Viridiplantae > Streptophyta > Magnoliopsida > Poales > Poaceae > Avena > Avena insularis. The sequence continues at coordinate 91,373 of JAJUPC010000446.1, forward strand.
ACAGACCACACATATGGATCCACTAGTGTCATTTCATGTGTGTTCTTTTCACATACCACATATGGATCCACCGGTGTCATTGTATGTGTGTTCTTTTGACAGACCACATATGGATCCACCAGTGTCATTGGATGTGTGTTCTTTTCACATACCACATATGCATCCACCAGTGTCATTGCATGTGTTTTTTTTCACAGACCACATATGGATCCACCAGAGTTCATTGCATGGGTGTTCTTTTCACATACCACATATGGATCCACGAGTGTCATTGAAATGTTTGTTCTTTTCACATACCACATATGGATCCACCAGTGTCATTGCATGTCTGTTCTTTTCACAGACCACATATGGATCCACCACTGTCATTCCATGTGTGTTCATTTCACAGAACATATATGGATCCACCAGTGACATTGCATGTGTGTTCTTTTCAGAGACCACATATGGATCCACCAGTGTCATTTCATGTGTGTTCTTTTCACAAACCACATATGGATCCACCAGTGTCATTGCCTATCTGTTCTTTTCACAAACCACATATGGATCCACCAGTGTCATTGCCTATCTGTTCTTTTCACAAACCACATATGGATCCAGCACTGTCGTTGCATGTCTGTTCTTTTCACAGACCACATATGGATCCACCACTGCCATTGCATGTGTGTTCTTTTCACAGACCATATATGGATCCACTAGTGTCATTGCATGTTTGTTATTTTCATAGACCACATATGGATCCACCAGTTTCATTGCATGTGTGTTCTTTTCAGAGACCACATATGGATCCACCAGTGTCATTTCATGTGTGTTCTTTCTACAGACCACATATGGATCCACCAGTATCATTGCATGTGTGTTCTTTTCACAGACCATATATGCATCCACCAGTGTCATTCCATGTGTGTTCTTTTCACAAACCACATATGGATCCACTAGTGTCATTGCCTATCTGTTCTTTTCACAAACCACATATGGATCCACCAGTGTCATTGCATGTGTGTTCTTTTCACAGACCACATATGGATCCACCAGTATCATTGCAAGTCTGTTCTTTTCATAGGCCACATATGGATCCACCAGAGTCATTGGATGTGTGTTCTTTTCACAGACCAGATATGGATCCAGCACTGTCATTTCATGTGTGTTCTTTTCACATACCACATATGGATCCACCAGTGTCATTGCATGTGCGTTCTTTTCATTTACCACATATAGATCCACCAGTGTCATTGCATGTCTGTTCTTTTCACACACCACATATGGATCCACCATTGTCATTGCATGTCTATTCTTTTCACAAACCACATATGGATCCACCAGTGTCATTTCATGTGTGTTCTTTTCACACACCACATATGGATCCACCAGTGTCATTGCATGTATGTTCTTTTCACAGACCACGTATGGATCCACTAGAGTCATTGCATGTGTGTTCTTTTCACAGACCACATATGGATCCACTAGTGTCATTGGATGTGTGTTCTTTTCACAAACCACATATGGATGCATCAGTGTCATTGCATATGTGTTCTTTTCACACACCACATATGGATCCCCCAGGGTCATTGCATGTTTGTTCTTTTCACAGACCACATATAGATCCACCAGTGTCATTTCATGTGTGTTCTTTTCACACACCACATATGGATCCACCAGTGTCATTGCATTTCTCTTCTTTTCATAGACCACATATGGATCCACCAGTCATTGCATGTGTGTTCTTTTCACAGACCACATATGGATCCACTAGTGTCATTGCATGTGTGTCCTTTTCACAAACCACATTTGGACCCACCAATGTCATTACATGTGTTCTTTTCACAGAAACATATGGATCCATCGATGTCATTGCATGTGTGTTCTTTTCACAGACCACATATGGAACCACAATTGTCATTGCATGTGTGTTCTTTTCATTAACCACAGCTAGAGTCATTGAAATGTTTGTTCTTTTCACAGACCACATATGGATCCACCAGTGTCATTGCCTATCTGTTCTTTTCACAGACCACATATGGATCCACTAGTGTCATTGCATGTGTGTTCTTTTCACAGACCACATATGGATCCACCACTGTCATTTCATGTGTGTTCTTTTCACAGACCATATATGGATCCACTAGTGTGATTGAAATGTTTGTTGTTTTCAGAGACCACATATGGATCCACCATTGTCATTGCATGCGTGTTCTTTTCACAGACCACATATGGATGCACCAGTGTCATTCAAATGTGTGTTCTTTTCATAGACCACATATGGATCCACTAGAGTTCATTTCATGTGTGTTCTTTTCACAGACCATATATGGATCCACCAGTGTCATTGCATGTGTGTTCTTTTCACAGACCACATATGGATCCACCAGTGTCATTGCATGTGTTTTTTTTTCATAGACAACATATGGATCCACCAGTGTCATTGTATGTGTGTTCTTTTCATAGACCACATATGGATCCACCAGAGTTCATTGCATGTGTGTTCTTTTCACAAACAACATATGGATCGACCAGTGTCATTGAAATGTTTGTTCTTTTGACATACCACATATGGATCCACCAGTGTCATTGCATGTGTGTTCTTTTCACAGACCACATATGGATCCACCAGTGTCATTTCATGTGTGTTCTTTTCACATACCACATATGGATCCACCGGTGTCATTGTATGTGTGTTCTTTTTACAGACCACATATGGATCCACCAGAGTCATTACATGTGTGTTCTTTTCACAGACCACATATGGATCCACTAGTGTCATTGCATGTGTTTTTTTCACAGACCACATATGGATCCACCAGTGTCATTGCATGTGTGTTCTTTTCAAAGAACACATATGGATCCACCAGTGTCATTTCATGTGTGTTCTTTTCACAGACCACATATGGATCCACAAGTGTCATTGCATGTGTGTTCTTTTTAGAGACCACATATGGATCCACCAGTGTCATTGCATGGGTGTTCTTTTCACATACCACATATGGATCTACAAGTGTCATTGCATGTGTGTTCTTTTCACAGACCAGATATGGATCCACCAGTGTCATTGCCTATCTGTTCTTTTCATGGACCACATATGGATCCAACAGTGTCATTGCATGTATGTTCTTTTCACTAACCACATATGGACCACCAGTATCATTGCATGTCTGTTCTATTCACAAACCACATATGGATCCACTAGAATCATTGCATGTGTGTTCTTTTCACAGACCACATATGGATCCACCACTGTCATTTCATGTGTGTTCTTTTCACAGACCATATATGGATCCACCAGTGTCATTGCATGTGTGTTCTTTTCATTTACCACATATGGATCCACTAGTATAATTGCACGTGTGTTCTTTTCACACACCACATATGGATCCACTAGTGCCATTGCATGTCTGATCTTTTCACAGACCACATATGGATCCACAAGTGTCATTTCATGTCTGTTCTTTTCACACACCACATATGGATCCACCAGTGTCATTGTATGTCTGTTCTTTTCACAAACCAGATATGGATCCCTAGAGTCATTTCATGTGTGTTCTTTTCATAGACCACATATGGATCCACAAGTGTCATTGCATGTGTGTTCTTTTCAGACACCACATATGGATCCACCAGTGTCATTGCATGTGTGTTCTTTTCACACACCACATATGGATCCACTAGTGTCATTGCATGTGTGTTCTTTTCACATACCACATATGGATCCACCAGTGTCATTGCCTGTCTTTTCTTTTCACAGACCACATATGGATCCACTAGTGTCATTGCATGTGTGTTCTTTTCACAGTCCACATATGGATCCACCAATATCATTGCACGTCTGTTCTTTTCACAGACCAATAATACATTGCAAATGTATCTATAATTTTTGATGTCCATGCTTTGTTTTATCTACTTTCTTGTGTTTTGTTCCAACTTTGGAGTACTTTTCATATGATTTCTTGGACTAACCTATTAACAAGATGCCATAGTGCCAGTTGCCTGTTTTCTGCTGTTTTTGGTTCCAGGAAGTGAGAAAATGAATATTTTCAGAATTGGACGGGACAATAGCCAAAGTTACTATGTATTTATATTTGCTACTCTATGAGGGACAAGCTGAATGCCACTATGCTATGTTTTCTTTATGTGAAACAAACAAACATCTTACAAAGCATTGTTATTCATGAATCTTTTTGTAACATCCCTAAAAATCATGTTTCAAAACTCATTCATATCATCTTTGCATCATTCATCCATTTAGGGTTTTTCTCAAAATCATTTAGAAACACAAACTTTGGCTATGATTTCATGTGGGCAATTTATCTCAATTGGCCATCACCCTTTGAGATTTGATTGTCTATGAACTTGTTTGCTTGCCTCCATGGTTGGAAAGATTAGAAGTAGCATTTAAACCCAAGATTCCAAATTTAGAAATATTTTATAAACCCTTTTCCAAATATTTGCAACTAGAGCAAAACTCTGTTTATTTTGAAGCCCAAGCTTGACCAAGCCTTTGCAAGGTAACCACTAGGTTATTTGATTGTTTGTGAACCCACAGAACCCTGCAAAAATCCCCAAAGAAGTTTGAATTCAAAAGTATTTGAATTCATATCAAATTCTATTCAGAAAATGGAATTAGAAAAAGAAAAGCTTAAACAAAAGAAAAGGGCGGCAGCGAGAATCTGCCCAGCACATCGAGCCCAGCAAGCCCACCCGGGGATCTTCTTTTCCTTCTCACACGCGCGAGCACACGCAGACAGACGCTGATAGCCCGACCCCACCAACACCTCGCACTCTTCGCTGACGAGCGGGCCCAGTCCACGTCGTCCTCATCTTCCCCAGACCGCGCCTGCGACCACGTCGCCGCAAGGCGATGAAGGCGGTAATGGCGCTCGTAAATGGGCATTAAAACCGGCGTTTCCTGTCGATTCCCGGCTATAAGATCCTCTCGCCCGCGATCTTTTTCCCCGGACACCTCGCTCACTCCGCCACCAGCTGCCTCAATCAGCTTTGCACCGCGCAGAGCCTCTCCGGCGATCGATTCCGGTGAGTCCGAGCTCCCCTCGCTCTCGTTCTTACAATCTGACTTAGCGTGTCTTTGCGCATCTCCTGACCTCACTAGTCCGTCCTGTACTGCCCCAGGTCGCCGGTTCCACTTGATACCGCAACCACCGTCGTCTGCACGAACTCCGGCGAACTCCAGTGGTAAGTCCAGACCGCCCCGCGCTTTCTAGTTCACGCACATAGCTCTGTCTCGACTCTGTGAATCTAACCATGTCCTCGCCTTGCCTTGGGGTGATCCACAGCAACGTCCACGACGACCACCCGACGCAACCGCCGCCCACAGCAACTCCGGCGAGCAATCGCAACCTTGTCCGAGCGCCCCTTGACCAACCGCAAGTACGACGAGCTTCGCCGTGACCTCCTGAGCCTGGTGAGCTACTCCTCGATCTCACTTACCTCCTGCATCGTCGGCAACGTCATCGACCGACAGTTCCGCCGCCGGTAGCCACCGCTCCGCCGCCAGTTTCTGGCCAGGTCGATAGGAACCGTTAGATCTGCATCTGAAGGCTTAGATAGAATGACTAATCGAAGGGGTACGCATTGATCTGAGCCGCACCTGCCCCTTTAGATCCAGCGGTCTGTATCGCTCGATCCAGACGAACCGGTACGGGCGAATAGGAACATGACGCGTGGCTAGGTTAAGATCTGGAAATAGAATTTAAAAACAGATTTTGATCCAGATTTCAAATGCCAATATCTTTTGATTTCCACGTTGGAATTTTGAAAACTTTATACCGTTGGATTCAGAAAAGCAAGACCTTTCTGCCTATCCTTTTTGTTTAGAAAATAGTAGTCATTAGATGTGCTAAAATTGCAGAGACTTGTTTGAGGCCTTTTTGAGTATAGATTTAGTTTAGTATTTTGTTTTAGGGTTATTTAAGTTGCCTTGGCTACTTTGTGACTTGTTTAGTTTCTGTATTCATGCACTTGCTTGGTTGAGTTTTCAAAAATCATCACTTGGTAGATTCATGCATGCATGCATTCATATTATTTTTGTTTGTATATTGTGTGTAATTGTGTGCTATAACTTTGTGTGTAGATTTTGCTAGTGATTGTGATTGTGACGAGTGCTACTCTCCACACTACCAAGGCAAGTGATATCTTCATGAATATTCCATACCTATATTTTATACTTGCATTAGATATATTTTGTTAGGACTTGCATGCTACTTTTGTCAATTGTTGGGAAATCCTATTTAGAATAGAATGCTAGAATTGCTAGGAAATTCCCTAAGGATAAGTTGCCATGCCATGCTTAGCCTAGCTACTAGAAAACAAGGGTGGTTTATATATTCACTATGAAAAATTTCTAAGTCTAAGGACTTAAGTTTTTATAAAATAAAACAACTAAGTTAATGAACCACCTGGGTGGAATGGAAGGAATGGCTTATGTTGAGTGGTTCACAAGGCCATGGACTTGGCTTGTGTATCTCACTTGTGGATGGCCACCCAGGAAACAAAGAGATTTGAGATGTCTAATGTTGAGAAGCTTCAAGTGCAACCACTTGGTAATATGGGCTCTGCCATGATCTTAGGATGCTTTGGAACTTAGTCTTTTGGAGTGGGTGGTAGATGGGATGATAGGTTGGAGCGTCCATTTGACTAAGGAAAGGCTACTGAAGGATCATGTCTTGGGAAACCAAGGCTTGTGGGAAAGTGCACCACCTCTGCAGTGTAAAACCTAAGTACTTAGCCATGTCCTGGTAAGGACAATTTGAGCATCAAGACATGGAAACTTCAAGAATCTCATCACTCCAATTTCTAAATAAAACTTGTGGGTGAACAAGGGATAAAAGGATCTTCAGTCATTGATTGGTAGATGCCTTGAGTGGATCTTCAGTCTTTGATTGGTAGAGGCCTTGGGTGTTTTGTGCCAAGCAAAACTTAGTGTTTTCAAAAGTTAAGGAAAAATCTATTTTGAGCAATGCAAGCCTAAGCTCCACCAGCCAAAAGCATATAGTATTATAGTCCACTTAATTATATACTAAGGTATCACTTGCCAATACTATTCCAAAGTATTGACCCTTGTGGCTGTAACTTATGATGTTGCAGGTTACTCTGATGATGAATAGGAGTCATGAGTCTACACTCAACATGCTTGCTTGTGGCACATGAAGATGAAGACTTATGTTTATTTACATATTCCATAAACTCTTGTACTAGGCCTTTTCCATGAGTTGTAAAAGACTAAGTTTTATCTGGAATGACTGTAATAAACGACCTTTGTATCTGTACTTCATCTTAAGCATGGATGCTAGCATTGATCCGTGGACTAGCATTGCAATCACAGGGATCTTTTCCTTTAATAAGGAGGGATCTTACAGATGGTATCAGAGCACTGTGTTGCCTGTAGGATTATGACCCTAAGATTGGAAACCACTAAGGAAAAATTTTAACTTCTTCTACACTTGTCTATTCTTCTCGTAAACTTTTCTAATCTTCTCATTCTCATCTCTATTTGTAGATGAACTCCGTCAACAAAGCCGTGAAGAAAGGACCACTCATGACCATGACCTTGGAGTGTGAGACTGAGTTTCCCAAGATTCTCAAGGACCTCATGGAGACCATGGGAGTACATGGTGCAGCTGTGTACAAGGGCTTTCCAGTGATGGAGGATGGAGTGGAGTATTGGTGGGTGCAACTTCACTTGTACAAGAATAAGGAAGACAACCACAAAGAAAAGGGCTTCTGCATGTACACCAACACTTTTATGCACACCACATTCTTTGAGTCAGCAAAGAAGCGACTTGGAAGACTATCAAGGAACTAAGTGCTAGAGTCAAGTGCAAGATGCTCAACCTCCAAAAAGACTTAGAGAAAGAGAAGGAACATACTCAAGAGTTGGAAATCACCAACCAATCCTTAAGAGGAGATATTATAGACTTAGTGATAGAAGCATGTGAACAAGATAGGGTGATTGCCACTAGGAACATTGTGTTAGCCACCAGATCCCATGAGATAGGATTGTAAGCGCACTTCGTTAGATGGACCACCACCTATCACCTTATTTTTTCAAAATGATACCCTAAAAGTTTGAACCTTGGTTGATGTAATGGATTTATGTATGCATGGTGTGATTATGCTTGAATGCTTGAGTATGTTCTAACTGTGTTGTTCTAAAAGTTTGAACCTTTTATTCAAATTGTGTTGTTCTAACTTTTTCAATCTTATAAATAGATGCCTATTGCCATCAGCACTGTTGAGGAGTTCCAGGCTACCCGTTTTGGTCCTCGTATCGTAGAGCTTACTACTTTACTCGATCTCCCTCTTCCTATCATTACGGTGCACACACTCACCAAGTTTGAGAGGAAGGACCTTTGGGGCTTCAAGGTGAACCAGCCAGACGCCTTGGTGAGCCTACTACGGAGGCCATCGTCTTCAAGCTTATGCGATGACGGGGAGAGAGGCATGGAGGTGGTCATGCAGATCTGATAGGGACGATTGTTAGCGCCACTCCCGACAGGTTAGAGGCACTCACTTCCACGCCTTGAAGGCGTGATGACGACGGAGAGTCCATTGACTTTGAGGACGACTCGAGGTCACAAGCCGAGCCGACGCCTGTACCTCCAGGACTTAAAGACTCTTATTAGGCACGTGGATACCGATGGGACCAACGTCATGCTTAGTAATGACGAGCTCAGTGCAACTTCGCGAGAAGGACAAGCTCTTGGCAAGTGACGAGATAGTCAAGGAGATGGAGGCAAAGTTTGAGACCCAAGACCGTAAGTTCAAGAGTCAAGAGAAGCATGTCCAGTATAGGAACAAGAGGATTCGTGATATGACCGAGGAACTGCAGTCCAAGGACTTCGAGTTAGAGCAGCAGCAGACAGTGATTGAGAGGCTTCGTTCCCAGAAGAGGGCTCTCAAGGCCAAGATCGACTCTTTGACCACTACCATCGAGGAGAACAAGACCGCAATGGAGAGCGCAGGTCTTACCTTTGTCGAGGAGGAGATTGATGCCGACGAGTAGATTTGACTACTCAGTTATCTTTATTTTCCGCACTTGTTATTTGAGAACTTATTGTTGAACCATCCGACATGTGGATGGCTTGCCACTTGTGTGTTTGTACCTTGAGACTTTTTGTTATCTTGTTGTTTAGCTTTTATCCTAGTGTTGCTTGCTATGTGTTGGTTTGAGTAATGTATTGTGCATAAATCATATAAGGGTATCTCATTCTTATCTCTATATGAACAAACCACAGATGCCTCCCCGTCGCGCAAACACCAACCCCAACCCCAACAATACCGAATGCAACAAATGATGAATCGCGAACCACAGCTTATGCAAATGATGACGACGTTCATCCAGAACCAGAACAACAACAACCCCAACAACAACAACAACAATAATAATAACAATAACAACAACAACAACCCTCCAAGTTTTGATATGCTCACCAGATTCCTGCGTCTGAGGCCAGCTAAGTTTTCAGGAACGACTGATCCCATGGTGGCCAATGATTGGCTACGTTCTGTGAACAAAGACTTAGTGACCGTGGGATGCACAGATGCTGAAAAGGTCAGGTTTGCAGCACATCTGTTGGAAGGACCAGCCGCAGCATGGTGGGACAATTTCCAGATTACCACACCTATTGATGAGGTGACTTGGGCTATATTTGAAGATGGTTTTCGTACTACTCATATCTCACCAGGTATGATGAGCCTGAAAAAGAAGGAATTTCACAACCTGAAGCAGCGCCACCACAGCGTGGCTGAATATATTGAAGAGTTCAACAATCTAGCGCTATGCAGGATGAGGTTGACAACGATGCAAAAGGAAGGAAAAGTTTCTAGAAGGCTTGAATGATGAGCTAAATCTGGTATGCGTATGCGTATGTTCCAACTTATCAGTCACTGTGTGACAAGGCTGTTATTGTGGAGAATAAAATGAAGCAAGTCGAGAGTAGGAAGAGGAAACACTCCGACAAGCACAGCTCGGGATCGTCTCATAAACGATCTCACTATGATGATAATGTCAGCTCAGGATCCCACAAGCATGGGAAATTTAACAAGCACCACACCCACAACCGTCATGACGACAAGCATCATCATGATCATGACAATGATAAGTACAAGAACCACAAGAGTGGATATAAGAGCCACCATAATGGAGGTGGAAGTGGAAGTAGAAGTCAGCCTAAGACGGACATCAGTCAGGTTGAGTGCTACAAATGCAAGAAGCTGGGGCATTATGCTAATGAGTGTCCTGAGAAGAAAGTTGAAGGACCTATCAAGCCCAATCCTTTTCAGAAAGGACAGGTTAACCACATCAATGTGGAGGAGGTCTATGAAGAGCCTGACGTTCTTTGGTAAGTTCAGACTCAATTCCATCTCAGCATTTGTACTCTTTGATACTGGTGCATCTCATTCATTCATATCAAAAGCATTTGTTGATAGAAACGGGTTTGCGTCTGAAAACATTGGGTGTCCGATAAAAGTTAGCTCTCCAGGAGGAGATATGATAGTGAGTCTTGGATGCCGGGATCTAGTCATAGAGATCGGAAAACATAAGTTTCCAGTAAACCTAATAATCCTAAATTCCCAAGGATTGGATGTAATTTTGGGAATGGATTGGATGGCTAAATATGAGGGAGTACTAGATTGTGCAAATCGTACAATTTCACTCACAACCCCTGAAAGTAAGAGGATAGTATTCAAGTCCAACTTTAAATCTAAAGGAAGCAAGCTAAATTCTCTTAAGGGGGTTAGCATGGACACGGTGCCAATTGTGTGTGAGTATCCGGATGTGTTCCCGGAAGAATTACCAGGAATGCCACCAGATAGAGATGTGGAGTTTATAATAGATTTGGTACCAGGTTCTGGACCAAGGGCAAAGAGGCCTTATAAAATGTCAGTTGACGAACTTAAGGAACTCAAGAAACAACTTGGAGAACAATTGCAGAAAGGATTCATCCAGCCAAGTTCTTCATCTTGGGGAGCTCCAGTTTTGTTCGTAGAGAAGAGAGATAGAACTCAAAGGTTATGCATAGATTACCGTTCTCTCAACGAGGTAACCATCAAGAACAAATATCCTTTGCCAAGAATCAATGATTTGTTTGATCAGCTAGAAGGAGCTTGTGTGTTCTCAAAGATTGACCTTCGGTCAGGCTATTTTCAACTCAAGATAAGAGAGCAAGACATACCTAAAACAGCATTCACCACAAGGTATGGATTGTATGAGTACACTGTGATGCCTTTTGGTTTAACCAACGCTCCAGCATACTTCATGAATATGATGAACAAAGTGTTCATGGAATTTCTCGACAAGTTCGTTGTCGTTTTCATCGATGACATCTTAGTCTACTCCAAGAGCAAGGAAGAACATGAAAGACATCTACGCTTGATACTTGAGAAACTAAGGGAACATAAACTTTATGCCAAGTTCAGCAAATGTGAGTTTTGGTTAGAGGAAGTTGGATTTCTTGGTCATGTTATGACAAAGGATGGTGTAGCAGTTGATCCTGCTAAGGTTTCAGCCATAATGTAATGGGAATCTCCTAAGAATGTAAAGAGGTTCGTAGTTTCCTTGGTTTAGCGGGTTACTACGAAGATTCATTGAAAATTTTTCTAAGGTTGCTAAACCAATGACGAATTGTTAAAGAAAGATAAGAAATTTGCTTGGTGGGAAGGATGTGAACTCAGCTTTCAAGAATTAAAGAAGAGACTTGTGTCGACACCGATCATGCCTACCAGATTTGGAAAAGGATTTCCAAGTATATTGCGATGCTTCTCATCAAGGATTAGGAGCCGTACTTATGCAAGGCGGAAAATTTGTGGCTTATGCCTCGAGACAACTCAAAACTCATGAAGTAAATTATCCTACTCATGATTTAGAGTTAGCCGCTGTTGTCCATGCACTCAAAACATGGAGACACTACCTTTTGGGAAAGCGATGTGAAGTGTTCACCGACCATAAGAGCTTGAAATATATCTTCACCCGAAGGAGATCAATATGAGACAAAGAAGATGGCTAGAACTTATCAAGGATTACGACTTGAGTTTGCAATACCACCCGGTAAAGCAAATGTAGTGGCAGATGCTCTAAGTCGTAAGGCGTTTGTAAATGGTCTTACCAAAGGTGAATTGCCTGATGATTTGTGTAAGAAATTCAAGGAACTCGGGTTGGAGATTGTGCCGGAAGGACATCTTATGTCTTTGGATGTTCAACCCACTGTTGGATAAGATTAAAGAAGCCCAAAAGATGGATAAAGAGATCGAAGAGATTAGGGAAAGGATTAGCCAAGGAAGGCTAAAAGTTTCCATATGGACGAACAAGGTACTTTATGGCACGGAAAGCGATTTGTGTTCCACAAGATCCGAAATGCGGAAACTGATTTTGCAAGATGCCCATAAATCTCCTTATTCGATTCACCAGGGAAACACCATAATGTACTTGGATTTGAATGAAAGATTTTTGTGGAACAATCTCAAAAGTGACATCGCCGAACACATTGCTTTGTGTGATGTGTGTAGTAGAGTGAAAGCGGAGCATCGAAACCAGCAGGTTTGCTTCAACCAATGCCTATTCACGAGTGGAAGTGGGAAAATATTGGTATGGATTTCATTCTTTGGATTACCAAGGACCAGGTCAGGTATGATTCCATATGGGTAGTAGTAGATCGCCTAACTAAAGTGGCTCATTTTATACCCGTAAAGACAACTTATACTAGTGCCAAGTTAGCCAAAATTTACATGAGCGAATTGTATGCCTTCACGGTGTACCTAAGAGTATTGTGTCGATAGAGGAACTCAGTTCACTTCTCACTTTTGGAGACAACTTCATGAATCTTTAGGACGAGATTGGAATTCAGCACTTTTCATCCTGAACTGATGGACAACAGAAAGGACTAATCAAATTCTTGAAGACATGTTGAGGGCATGTGCCCTAGACTATGGAGCAAGTTGGGATGAAAGTCGCCTTCGCAGAGTTCTCTTACAACAACAATCACCAAACTAGTATTGGGATGGCACCATTTGAGTTTCTATACGGAAGAAAGTGTACCACCCCATTGCTATGGAATGGTGTGGGAGAAAGAAGTTTGTTTGGACCAGATCTTATCAAAGACGCCAAGAAAAGGTCAAATTGGTTAGAGCAGTTGAAGATAGCACAGTCTCGACGGAAAAGCTACGCAGATGTTAAGCATAGGAAATCACCCTAAGTTGGGGATAAAGCTTATCTTAGAGTATCACCACGTCGTGGAGTGAAAAGATTTGGAGTCAAAGGAAAGTTGGCACCAAGATATGTTGGACCATTTAACATTCTAAGTCGCAAGGGAGAAGTTGCATATGAAAGTGAATTACCAGCACCTCTATCAGCCATCCATAATGTTTTTCATGTAAGCCAACTTAAGAAATGTCACCCGAAATGGAAGAAACATCTTTGAAGGATACCATACCTTTGGAGGAAGTTCAACTAGAAAGTGATCTCACCTATGAAGAAAAGCTGTCAAGATTCTTGAGACCACAGAAAGAGTCACAAGAACAAAGACTATCAAGTTTTGCAAAGTACAATGGAATCATCATTCAAGAAGAAGCAACATGGGAAAGGGAAGATGATCTTGGAAAGACCACCCACCTATTTTGCTAGCCAATCCGAATCTCGGGCGAGATTCATCTTAAGGGTTAGATTGTAACATCCCTAAAAATCATGTTTCAAAACTCATTCATATCATCTTTGCATCATTCATCCATTTAGGGTTTTCTCAAAATCATTTAGAAACACAAACTTTGGCTATGATTTCATGTGGGCAATTTATCTCAATTGGCCATCACCCTTTGAGATTTGATTGTCTATGAACTTGTTTGCTTGCCTCCATGGTTGGAAAGATTAGAAGTAGCATTTAAACCCAAGATTCCAAATTTAGAAATATTTTATAAACCCTTTTCCAAATATTTGCAACTAGAGCAAAACTCTGTTTATTTTGAAGCCCAAGCTTGACCAAGCCTTTGCAAGGTAACCACTAGGTTATTTGATTGTTTGTGAACCCACAGAACCCTGCAAAATCCCCAAAGAAGTTTGAATTCAAAAGTATTTGAATTCATATCAAATTCTATTCAGAAAATGGAATTAGAAAAAGAAAAAGCTTAAACAAAAGAAAAGGGCCGAGCAGCCAGAATCTGGCCCAGCAGCACATCGAGCCCAGCAAGCCCACCCGGGGATCTTCTTTTCCTTCTCACCTGCAGCGAGCACCAGAACGAGACAGCAGCGACCCACCACCCACGCACTCTTTCACTCTTCGCTGACGAGCGGGCCCAGTCCACGTCGTCCTCGTCTTCCCCAGACCGCGCCTGCGACCACGTCGCCGCAGCAGTGAAGGCCGGTAATGGCGCGGCGTAAATGGGCATTAAAACCCGAGCGTTTCCTGTCGATTCCCCGGCTATAAGATCCTCTACGCGCGATCTTTTCCCCAGACACCTCGCTCACTCCGCCACCAGGCGCCTCAATCAGCTTTGCACCGCCCTTGAGACGAGCCTCTCCGGCGATCGATTCCGGTGAGTCGAGCTCCCCTCCTCTCGTTCTTACAATCTGACTTAGCGTGTCTTTGCGCATCTCGACCTCACTAGTCCGTCTGTCTTGCCCAGTCGCGGTTCCACTTGATACCGCAACCACCGTCGTCTGCACGAACTCCGCGAACTCGGTGGTAAGTCCAGACCGCCCAGCTTTCTAGTTCACGCACATAGCTCTGTCCCGACTCTGTGAATCTAACCATGTCCTCGCCTTGCCTTGGGGTGATCCACAGCAACGTCCACGACGACCACCCGACGCAACCGCCGCCCACAGCAACTCCGGCGAGCAATCGCAACCTTGTCCGAGCGCCCCTTGACCAACCGCAAGTACGACGAGCTTCGCCGTGACCTCCTGAGCCTGGTGAGCTACTCCTCGATCTCACTTACCTCCTGCATCGTCGGCAACGTCATCGACAAGCAGTTCGCCGCCGGTATACCGCTCCGCCGCCGATTTACGGCGGTCGATAGAACCGTTAGATCTGCATCAAGGCTTAGATAGAATGACTAATCGAAGGTGCGCATTGATCTGAGCCGCACCTGCCCTTTAGATCCAGCGGTCTGTATCGCTCGATCCGCATTTAACCGATGCAGGCGAATAGGAACATGACGCGTGGCTAGGTTAAGATCTGGAAATAGAATTTAAAAACAGATTTTGATCCAGATTTCAAATGCCAATATCTTTTGATTTCCACGTTGGAATTTTGAAAACTTTATACCGTTGGATTCAGAAAAGCAAGACCTTTCTGCCTATCCTTTTTGTTTAGCAAATAGTAGTCATTAGATGTGCTAAAATTGCAGAGACTTGTTTGAGGCCTTTTTGAGTATAGATTTAGTTTAGTATTTTATTTTAGGGTTATTTAAGTTGCCTTGGCTACTTTGTGACTTGTTTAGTTTCTGTATTCATGCACTTGCTTGGTTGAGTTTTCAAAAATCATCACTTGGTAGATTCATGCATGCATGCATTCATATTATTTTGTTTGTATATTGTGTGTAATTGTGTGCTATAACTTTGTGTGTAGATTTTGCTAGTGATTGTGATTGTGACGAGTGCTACTCTCCATACTACCAAGGCAAGTGATATCTTCATGAATATTCCATACCTATATTTTATACTTGCATTAGATATATTTTGTTAGGACTTGCATGCTACTTTTGTCAATTGTTGTTGGGAAATCCTATTTAGAATAGAATGCTAGAATTGCTAGGAAATTCCCTAAGGATAAGTTGCCATGCCATGCTTAGCCTAGCTACTAGAAAACAAGGGTGGTTTATATATTCACTATGAAAAATTTCTAAGTCTAAGGACTTAAGTTTTTATAAAATAAAACAACTAAGTTAATGAACCACACAGGTGGAATGGAAGGAATGGCTTATGTTGAGTGGTTCACAAGGCCATGGACTTGGCTTGTGTATCTCACTTGTGGATGGCCACCCGAAACAAAGAGATTTGAGATGTCTAATGTTGAGAAGCTTCAAGTGCAACCACTTGGTAATATGGGCTCTGCCATGATCTTAGGATGCTGGAACTTAGTCTTTTGGACAGTGGGTGGTAGATGGGATGATAGGTTGGAGCGCGTCCATTTGACTAAGGAAAGGCTACTGAAGGATCATGTCTTGGGAAACCAAGGCTTGTGGGAAAAGTGCACCACCTCTGCAGAGTGTAAAACCTAAGTACTTAGCCATGTCCCTGGTAAAGGACAATTTGAGCATCAAGACATGGAAACTTCAAGAATCTCATCACTCCAATTTCTAAATAAAACTTGTGGGTGAACAAGGGATAAAAGGATCTTTAGTCATTGATTGGTAGATGCCCTGAGTGGATCTTTAGTCTTTGATTGGTAGATGCCTTGGGTGTTTTGTGCCAAGCAAAAACTTAGTGTTTTCAAAAGTTAAGGAAAAATCTATTTTGAGCAATGCAAGCCTAAGCTCCACCAGCCAAAAGCATATAGTATTATAGTCCACTTAATTATATACTAAGGTATCACTTGCCAATACTATTCCAAAGTATTGACCCTTGTGGCTGTAACTTATGATGTTGCAGGTTACTCTGATGATGAATAGGAGTCATGAGTCTACACTCAACATGCTTGCCTGTGGCACATGAAGATGAAGACTTATGTTTATTTACATATTCCATAAACTCTTGTATTAGGCCTTTTGCCATGAGTTGTAAAAGACTAAGTTTTATCTCTGGAATGACTGTAATAAACGACCTTTGTATCTGTGTACTTCATCTTAAACTGTGGATGCTAGCATTGATCCAGGGACTAGCATTGCAATCACAGGGATCTTTTCCTTTAATAAGGAGGGATCTTACACTTTTGTTTATGCCTTTTCATGTTGCAACACAGTTGCTTTGCCTTATTGTTAGAACTTTGTCTTTCATGTTATGATTGAAGTACTATGATCCCAGCTATCAATGTTACAAATACTTTGATCAAGTCTTTGATGGTGCATGCCACCTCAAAAATTATTCTTTCTTTTTATCACCTACCTACTTGAGGACGAGCAGGAGTTAAGCTTGGGGATGTTGATACATTGCAAATGTATCTATAATTTTTGATGTTCCATGCTTGGTTTTATCTACTTTTTTGTGTTTTGTTCCAACTTTGGAGTACTTTTCATATGATTTCTTGGACTAACCGATTAACAAGATGCCATAGTGCTAGTTGCCTTTTTTCTGCTGTTTTTGGTTCCAGGAAGTCAGAAAATGAATATTCTCGGAATTGGACGGGACAAAAGCCAAAGTTACTATTTTCCCGGAAGACTCACGGAGCCAGAAGGAGTCGGAGAGGGGCCACAGGGTGGACACACCCCCTTGGCACGGGCAACCCTAGGCCGCGCCAGGGCATGGTGTGGGCCCCCTGGCCGGCCATCGACCTTGCCTCCTTCGCCTATAAGAGCCCCCCGATGCAAAAACCCTAGATCGTCAATCAGAAATCCATGAAAAGTTCATGGCCTTAACAGCCAAGGGAGATTCAGGGATAGAAAGTCTACAAGACACCGCCGGATGGGGAAGTGCCCCCGGAGCCATGTCCATCGATCTCCACCACCATCTCCATCACCATTGCTGATTCCCATGATGAGGAGGGAGTAGTTCTCTCTCGAGGCTAAGGGTTCTACTAGTAGCTATGTGTTCATCTCTCTCTCTCTATGCATGATCATATTGTGATCATGAGCTTTGTAATCAAGTAGATCTACCTTGCTACTCAAGTGCTTTAATGGATCCAACACTGTCATTTCATATGTGTTCTTTTCACAGACCACATATGGATCCACCAGTTTCATTGCATGTGTGTTCTTTTTATTTACCACATATGGATCCACCAGTGTCATTGCATGTGTGTTCTTTTCACACACCACATATGGATCCACCAGTGTCATTGCATGTCTGTTCTTTTCACAGACCACATATGGGTCCACCAGTGTCATTTCATGTGTGTTCTTTTCACACACCACATATGGATCCACCAGTGTCATTGCATGTCTGTTCTTTTCATAGACCTCATATGGATCCACTAGTGTCATTTCATGTGTGTTCTTTTCACATACCACATATGGATCCACTAGTGTCATTGCATGTGTGTTCTTTTCACAGACCCCATATGGATCCACCAAAGTTCATTGCATGTGTGCTCTTTTCACAGACCACATATGGATCCACCAGTGTCATTGCATGTGTGTTATTTTCATAGACCACTGTAATACTACAGTACTGAAAAGACTGTAGCTTCTATGCAACATGCCAATCCCTAGATCGGTTCATTGGCTTACATAGAACACAGATGAAATAACAAAGTAATAATCCATGTATCATAAATAACGAAGATCTAGAAGATTCAATTATTACAATATTCGCTTAGCTCGAAGGCTAGCTTACACATTGTTCAAATAGCAACATAAATAAAGATACTACTCCATCTTCAAATTGCCCACGAGGGAACAAGTGTCAAGTGGAGTACCGCGACCTATTTCGATCACTTGGAATCGGTATAACCTGCAACATGAAACGTAGTAGCCCCTTAGGGTCAATACATGGAATGTATGGCAAGTAGCACTAAGGTAAAAGAGATAATGCACCTAGCATCTACATGCTTATTTGGCTAGTGGAGCTTTGGCTAGCTTGCACTTTTCAAACACATTTATCCTACTTTCGTAGACCATTTGATTCACAGCAACCCATTAAGTTCACCCATCAAGTTCTAGTAATTTAAGAAATAAGGATGAGTGAGAATATGTCATAGTCTCAAGATCAAGCAACTCAATCGTCCGTACCGGGGACACGGCTAAGTACTTAGTTTTTACACCCTGCAGGGGTTTGTATACTTTACCCATGTGACCTGGCCAACCCAGCTCGTACCACCACACTCATACTGTGTGATGATAGGGAGAAGTCCAAGATGGGACCTTTCGGGAAGTAGATCACCAAACCCCACTACGCACCGGTCCCAACCTATCATTCACTATATCTCTGGCTACGCTGGGTTCGGATCACCACGACCTACTAAGTCCAACCAGCCACCCATTCTTACTGGCACATGGTTGCACACGTAAGCTACCATAACAAAGAGAACCAATCCTTCTCAGTACCCTAGGCGGCATTCCCCACCATTATCCACACTCCGTTGACCATCCAACCATTCCGCCCAGGTAGTTCATTAACTTTATGTAGTTTTAGTTTTAAACAAACTCATACTTCACCATAATATGATCCCTTTCCCCCGTCTTCATAGCAGGTCTAAGCACATCTACTGAACGGGGCTCAACTACAAGGAATTCCTACCACAATATATAGGATATATCATAGCATAGTAGTTCCTACACAATAACTACAGAAATACACTACACATGCATAAGAGAAAATAGTAGGACAATGGTATTAACAAAATAGCATCTACTTGCCTTGGCGGTAGGAGTCGAGGGTACAATCCTCGAAGAAACAAGCGTTGCACTCGTCACAATATACATGATACAAAACAACACATAAACAAACATACACAATCATGGGCAAGTGCATAAATGCATGCATGATAGCTTAACAAAGTTTTCAGTAACCTCTCGGTGTTCTCTGATGTTTATTACTATTGCATGATGCATGGAAAACCTTTAATGCGATGAAAACAAAACCATGCAATTTGTGAACCCAAATAATAGGATTTTAGGAAAAACACTAAGCCTCTATAGCAAGTAGGGTTGTAAAACCTGGGAAAAAATACTACTGTGTAGGTAACGTGATTTAAAGCCAGGGGCAATTGGAAACACGCAAAAAGGTATTACAGAACTTTTTCTACAATTTGTATAGTGCTTTAAGACTTTTTATAGTCTCAGGGAAATACATATAGTAAACCTGCAATATTATTTTATAAACAAATTCTACACAATTTTTTGAATCCAACGATATATTATTTGTGATTTTTGGCTCGGTAGATCTTTTTCTATAATTTTTGAAGTTACAACTATTTTTAGAAAAGCTGCGGGGAATATTCCTGAGGAATATTCCCGCTGACGTGTGGCCCAGCCGACGTGGCTGGTTTGACCGGTCAGCGGTCCTATGCGGGTCAACGACGCGATCTGGGCCGTCCGCCCTCGATCCGACGACTGAGCGGAGCTCACCTTGGCTCGGCGTGGCGTGGTGCGGCGTTGATGCGCGGCGGCGTTCCTGGCGGATGGTACATGGGGTGCGGCAGGAGGCGGTGGTCTCGGGGGAGGGGTCGGCTCGGACTGGGGCGGTCTCGGGTGGTGGCAAGACGCGGACGGAGCGGCGGCGGCAGGGGTACTCCGGCGAGGTCATGGGGGCGGCTCCGGCGGCTGTAGGAGAAAAGGGAGGTCAGAAAAAGGTGGGGCAGCTTGCTGCGGTGCTCCCGCGATAGGAAGAGGGCGCGGGGTCGGCCGTGAGCTCCTTACCGATGCCAATGGTGGCGGCGGCTCCGGGAACTCCGGCGAGCAATTGCTTCGTCATGGCGGCGGAATAAAGGGGGTTTGGAAGGGGCTTTCGAAGAGGATATCGAGGGCTTTAAGGGGAAGCGCTCGGTAGGGGCTAGGGTGCGAAATCCTAACAGAAATGGCTGTGCTACCGAGAGAATCGGTAGCGATGGCAGACTCTGGTTCGAGCACGATCTGCTCGTCGAATAGCGGTCGACGAAGTGGGCCTGTCGGTTACGCGCATTTTCTGCTACACGCATTTCTGTGGTCGTGAACCCGGGTCATTGCTGGCGCATTGCTGTAGGCTGGCCGACGGTCCGCTTTTTTTTTCCTTCTCTTTTTTTTGAACAGAAACTGAATCTGACAGAACTGTCTCAAAATTCTGAAATATTTCTGCACTTCTGAAATCTGGCCATAACTTTTGATCCAGGACTCTGATTTGGGCGAAACAAAGTTCTATGGATTCGTATCAAAAAAATCTATGCATCTATGCATCTGGAATGCCCAAAAAGTTCCATTCTAGCAGATGCAAGGCAACATCCCTAGTAATCTCCTATAAGAGAAGAAAAGACAAAATAAGTGGTGTTTTCGCCAAATGCCTTTAAAACTGAATTTTTGCACTTATGATCATGATACAACGACATGTATGTATGAAGTGCCAAATCTAGAATTTGGGATGTGAAAACCAAATATGGAACCACCATTGTCATTGCATGTGTGTTCTTTTCACAGACCACATATGGAACCACCATTGTCATTGCATGCACGTTCTTATCACATACCACATATGGATCCACCAGTGTCATTGCATGCGTATACTTCTCACAGACCACATAGTGTCATTCCATGTGTGTTCTTTTCACAGACCACATATGGATCCACCAGTGTCATTGCATGTTTGTTCTTTTCATAGACCACATATGGATCCACCAGTGTCATTGCATGTGAGTTCTTTTCAAAGACCACATATGGATCCACCAGTGTCATTTCATGTGTGTTCTTTTCACAGACCACATATGGATCCACCAGTGTCATTGCATGTGTGTTCTTTTTATAGACCACATATGGATCCACCAGTGTCATTGCATGTGTGTTCTTTTCACATATCACATATGGATCCACCAGTGTCATTGCCTGTCTGTTCTTTTCACGGACCATATATGGATCCAACAGTGTCATTGCATGTATGTTATTTTCACTAACCACATATGGATCCACCAGTATCATTGCATGTCTATTCTATTCACAGACCGCATTTGGATCCACCATAGTCATTGCATGTGTGTACTTTTCACAGACCACATATGGATCCACCACTATCATTTCATGTGTGTTCTTTTCACAGACCATATATGGATCCACCAGTGTTATTGCATGTGTGTTCTTTTCATTTACAACATATGGATCCACTAGTATAATTGCACGTGTGTTCTTTTCACACACCACATATGGATCCACTAGTGCCATTGCATGTCTGATCTTTTCACAGACCACATATGGATCCACAAGTGTCATTTCATGTTTGTTCTTTTCACACACCACATATGTATCCACAAGGGTCATTGCATGTCTGTTCTTTTCACAAACCACATATGGATCCCAGAGTCATTTCATGTGTGTTCTTTTCACAGACCACATATGGATCCACTAGTGTTATTTCATGTGTGTTCTTTTGACAAACCACATATGGACCCACCAGGTTCATTGCATGTCTGTTATTTTCACAGACCACATATGGATCCACCAGTGTCTTTTCATGTGTGTTCTTTTCACACACCACATATGGATCCACCAGTGTCATTGCATGTGTGTTCTTTTCACAGACCACATATGGATCCACCAGAGTCATTGCATGTGTGTTCTTTTCACAGACAACATATGGACCCACTAGTGTTATTGCATGTGTGTTCTTTTCACAAACCACGTATGGATCCACCAGTGTCATTGCATGTGTGTTCTTTTCACACACCACATATGGATCCACCAATGCTATTGCATGTCTGTTCTTTTCACATACCACATATGGATCCACCAGTGTCATTTCATGTGTCTTCTTTTCACACACCACATATGGATCCACCAGTGTCATTGCATGTCTATTCTTTTCACAAACCACATATGGATCCACCAGAGTCATTGCATGTGTGTTCTTTTCACAGACCACATATGGATCCACCAGTGTCATTGCATGTGTGTTCTTTTCACAAACCACATATGGGTCCACCAGTGTCATTGCATGTATGTTCTTTTCACATACCACCTATGGATCCACCATTGTCATTGCATGTGTGTTCTTTTCATTAACCACAGCTAGAGTCATTTGTTCTTTTCACAGACCACATATGGATCAACCAGTGTCATTGCATGTGTGTTCTTTTCACAGACCACATATGGATCCACCAGAGTTCATTGCATGTGTGTTCTTTTCACGGACCATGTATGGATCCACCAGTGTCATTGTAATGTGTGTTCTTTTCACAGACCACATATGGATCCACCAGTGTCATTTGAATGTGTGTTATTTTCACAGACCACATATGGATCCACCAGAGTTCATTTCATGTGTGTTCTATTCAAAGACCATATATGGATCCATTAGTGTCATTTCATGTGTGTTCTTTTCATAGACCACATATGGATCCACCAGTGTCATTGAATGTGTGTTTTTTTATAGACAACATATGGATCAACCAGAGTTCATTGCATGTGTGTTATTTTCATTAACCACAGCTAGAGTCATGTCATATGTGTTTTTTCACAGACCACATATGGTTCCACCAGTGTCATTGCATGTGCGTTCTTTTCACAGACCCCATATGGAATCACTAGAGTTCATTGCATGTGTGTTCATTTCATAGACCACATATGGATCCACCAGTGTCATTGCATGTGTGTTCTTTTCACAGACCACATATGGATCAACTAGTCTCATTGCATGTGTGTTCTTTTCATAGACCATGTATGGATCCACCAGTGTCATTGCATGTGTGTTATTTTCACAGACCACATATGGATCCACCAGTGTCATTGCATGTGTGTTCTTTTCACAGACCACATATGGATCCACGAGTGTCATTGCATGTCTGTTCTTTTCACAGACCACATATGTATCCACCAGAGTCATTGCATGTGTGTTCTTTTCACATACCACATATGGAACCACCAGTGTCATTGCATGTCTATTCTTTT
Source organism: Avena insularis (assembly GCA_023614405.1). Classification (NCBI taxonomy): domain Eukaryota; kingdom Viridiplantae; phylum Streptophyta; class Magnoliopsida; order Poales; family Poaceae; genus Avena; species Avena insularis. Next base: position 115,034 of record JAJUPC010000446.1, read on the forward strand.
CACAGACCACATATGGATCCACCAGTGTCATTGCATGTGTGTTCTTTACACAGACCACATATGGATCCACCAGAGTTCATTACATGTGTGTTCTTTTCATAGACCATGTATGGATCCACTAGTGTTATTGCATGTGTGTTCTTTTCACAGACCACATATCGATCCACCAGTGTCATTGCATGTGTTTTCTTTTCAAATACCACATATGAAGTAAAAGTTTCATTGCATGTGTGTTATTTTCAAAGACCACATATGGAACCACCATTGTCATTGATGTGTGTTCTTTTCACCGACCACATATGGATCCACCAGTATCATTTCATGTCTGTTCTTCTCACAGACCACATATGGATCCACCAAAGTTCATTGCATGTGTGTTCTTTTCATAGACCATATATGGAACCACCAGTGTCATTGCATGTGTGTTCTTTTCACAAACCACATATGGATCGACCAGTGTCATTGCATGTGTGTTCTTTTCATAGACCATATATGGATCCACTAGTGTCATTACATGTGTGTTCTTTTCACAAACCACATATGGATCCACCATTGTCATTGCATGTGTGTTCTTTTCACAGACTACATATGGATCCACCAGAGTTCATTGCATGTGTGTTCTTTTCACAGACCATGTTTGGAACCACCAGTGTCATTGAAATGTGTGTTATTTTCTCAGACCACATATGGATCCACCAGAGTTCATTGCATGTGTGTTCATTGCACAGACCATATATGGATCCACCATTGTCATTGCATGTGTGTTCTTTTCATAGACCACATATGGATCCACCAATGTCATTGCATGTGTGTTCTTTTCACACACCATATATGGATCCACCAGTGTCATTGCATGTTTGTTCTTTTCACAGACCACATATGGATCCACCGGTGTCATTGCATATGTGCTCTTTTCACAGACCACATATGGATCCACCGGTGTCATTGCATGTTTGTTCTTTTCACACACTATATATGGATCCACCAGTGTCATTGCATGTGTGTTCTTTTCACAGACCACATATGGATCCACTAGTGTCATTTCATGTGTGTTCTATTCACAGACCACATATGGATCTACCAGTGTTATTGCATGTCTGTTCTTTTTATAGACCACATATGGATCCACAAGTGTCATTGCATGTGTGTTCTTTTCACAGACCACATATGGACCCCCAAGTGTCATTGCATGTGTGTTCTTTTCATTGACCACATATGGATCCACCAGTGTCAGTGCCCGTCTGTTCTTTTCACAGACCACATATGGATCCACCAGTGTCATTGCATGTGTGTTATTTTCACAGACCACATATGGATCCACCAGTGTCATTGCATGTGTGTTCTTTTCACAGACCACATATAGATCCACCAGTGTCACTGCATGTGTTTTCTTTTCAAATACCATATATGGAACTACCAGTTTCATTGCATGTGTTTTCTTTTCAAATACCACATATGGAACTACCAGTTTCATTGCATGTGTGTTATTTTCAAAGACCACATATGGAACCACCATTGTCATTGATGTGTGTTCTTTTCACCGACCACATATGGATCCACCAGTATCATTTCATGTCTGTTCTTCTCACAGACCACATATGGATCCACCAAAGTTCATTGCATGTGTGTTCTTTTCATAGACCATATATGGAACCACAAGTGTCATTGCATGTGTGTTCTTTTCACAAACCACATATGGATCGACCAGTGTCATTGCATGTGTGTTCTTTTCATAGACCATATATGGATCCACTAGTGTCATTACATGTGTGTTCTTTTCACAAACCACATATGGATCCACCATTGTCATTGCATGTGTGTTCTTTTCACAGACTACATATGGATCCACCAGAGTTCATTGCATGTATGTTCTTTTCACAGACCATGTATGGAACCACCAGTGTCATTGAAATGTGTGTTATTTTCTCAGACCACATATGGATCCACCAGAGTTCATTGCATGTGTGTTCTTTTCACAGACCATATATGGATCCACCATTGTCATTGCATGTGTGTTCTTTTCATAGACCACATATGGATCCACCAATGTCATTGCATGTGTGTTCTTTTCACACACCATATATGGATCCACCAGTGTCATTGCATGTTTGTTCTTTTCACAGACCACATATGGATCCACCAGTGTCATTGCATATGTGCTCTTTTCACAGACCACATATGGATCCACCAGTGTCATTGCATGTTTGTTCTTTTCACACACTATATATGGATCCACCAGTGTCATTGCATGTGTGTTCTTTTCACAGTCCACATATGGATCCACTAGTGTCATTTCATGTGTGTTCTTTTCACAGACCACATATGGATCCACCAGTGTTATTGCATGTCTGTTCTTGTTATAGACCACATATGGATCCACAAGTGTCATTGCATGTGTGTTCTTTTCACAGACCACATATGGACCCCCAAGTGTCATTGCATGTGTGTTCTTTTCATAGATCACATATGGATGCACCAGTGTCATTGCCCGTCTGTTCTTTTCACAGACCACATATGGATCCACCAGTGTCATTGCATGTGTGTTATTTTCACAGACCACATATGGATCCACCAGTGTCATTGCATGTGTGTTCTTTTCACAGACCACATATGGATCCACTAGTGTCATTGCATGTGTGTTCTTTTCACACACCACATATAGATCCACCAGTGTCATTGCATGTTTGTTCTTTTCACAGACCACATATGGATCCACCAGAGTCATTGCATGCGTGTTCTTTTCACAGACCACATATGGAACCACCAATGTCATTGCATGTCTGTTCTTTTCACAGACCACATATGGATCCACCAGTGTCATTGCATGTGTGTTCTTTTCACAGACCACATATGGATCCACCAGAGTTCATTGCATGTGTGTTCTTTTCACAGACCATGTATGGATCCACCAGTGTTATTGCTTGTGTGTTCTTTTCATAGACCACATATGGATCCACCAGGGTCATTGGATGTGTGTTCTTTTCACAGACCACATATGGAACCACCAGTGTCATTGCATGTGTGTTCTTTGCACATACCCCATATGGAACCACCATTGTCATTGCATGTGTGTTCTTTTCACAGACCACATATGGATCCACCAGTGTCATTTCATGTGTGTTCTTCTCACAGACCACATATGGATCCACCAGAGTAAATTGCATGTGTGTTCTTTTCACAAACCATATATGGATCCACCAGTGTCATTGAATGTGTGTTCTTTTCACAGACCACATATGGATCAACCAGTGTCATTGCATATGTGTTCTTTTCAGAGACCACAAATGGTCCACCAGTGTCATTGCATGTGTGTTCTTTTCACAGACCACATATGGATCCACCAGTGTCATTGCATGTGTGTTCTTTTCATAGACGACATATGGATCCACTAGTGTCATTGCATGTGTGTTCTTTTCACAGACCACATATGGATCCACCAGTGTCATTGCATGTGTGTTCTTTTCATAGACCACATATGGATCCACTAGTGTCATTGGATGTGTGTTATTTTCACAAACCACATATCGATCCAACATTATCATTGCACGTGTGTTCTTTTCACAGACCACATATGGAACCACCATTGTCATTCCATGTGTGTTCTTTTCACATACCATATATGGATCCACCAATGTCATTGCATGTTTGTTCTTTTCACAGACCACATATGGATCCACCAGTGTCATTGCATGCGTGTTCTTTTCACAGACCATATATGGATCTATGCTAGCTCGTGGTTGATGTCGAGCTCGTTGGGGAACCCCAAGAGGAAGGTATGATGAGCACAGCAATAAGTTTTCCTCAGTTATGAAACCAAGGTTATCAATCCAGTAGGAGCAAGGAAACACCCCAAAGGTGTAGCTAGCTGAACGTTGGCAGGGCGCACTACCGGTGCCATCATCAACGTGGAGACCTGCACAAGACAACCACAAAACTTTGTCCCCAACTTGTGATGAGGTTGTCAATCTCACCGGTTTTGCTGAAAACAAAGGATTAAACATATCGAATGGAAGGAAGTAATAGTTTGCATAAAGTAAACAAAAAGGAGTAAATAGTTCGTAGATTGTATGTAAAATAAAGGACCGGGGTCCATAGTTCACTAGAGGTGGCTCTCCTTAAGATAGATAACATGCTGGGTGAACAAATTACAGCGGGGCAATTGACAAACATCGAGAAAGCATACAAGCATATACTAATCATCTTCACTCCTTTGAGACTTGATTGGGCATTACAACATTATACATAGACCGCCATCCAACTGCATCTATGACTAATAATCCACCTTCAGGTTATCGTCCGAACCCCCTCTAGTATTAAGTTGCAAGCAACAGATTATTGCTTTACGAATTGCGTGTAAAGTAAACAATACGATTGTTCTATGAACAAAGGATTGTTGATTTCTCCCTAGTAGCAACAACACATCTAGTACCTTAGAGATTTCTGTCACTTCCCCAGATTACCAGAGGCATGAACCCACTATCGAGCATAAATACTAACTCTTGGAGTTGCTAGCATCTACTTGGCCAAGATAGCCACTAACAACAGAAAGCATGGAAGATCACAAATAACAAAGACATGATAAAATCAAGAATCAATCTGAAATAGCATCTCTATATCCATCGGATCCCCGCAAACACAACATGTATGGATTACAAATAGATGATCTTGATCATGAACGGAGCTCACAAGATCTAGACATGAAAGCACAAAGGAGGAGAACCAGCCATCTAGCTACTACATGGACCCGTAGTCCAGAGATGAACTACTCACGCATCACACCGGAGGCTTGCATGGTGATGACGACGGCGTCCAGGGTGAATTCCCCTCTCCGTCAGGGTGCCGGGAAGAGCTTCAGATCCCTCCGGATCTAGGGATGGAGATGACGACGACTACAGACTCTTTCGTGGATTTTTGATCGGGTACTTAGGGTTTCCGTATCAGAGGAAATATATAGGCGGAAGTAGAGGCCGAGGGGGTGCTGGGGTCGATCAAACCACCCCTGGCGCGGGCCAGGCCTAGCCGCGCGGCCAGGTGGTGTGGCTGGGCCCCAACCCTTCTCCGTCTCGTATTCTGGCTCCAAATGTCTTCCGGTAAAATAGCAACTTTGGCTTTTGTCCCGTCCAATTCCGAGAATATTCATTTCCTGACTTCCTGGAACCAAAAATGGCAGAAAACAGGCAGCTGGCACTGTGGCTCTTATTAATAGGTTAGTCCAAGAAATCATATGAAAAGTACTCCAAAGTGTGGACAAAACACAAGAAAGTAGATAAAACCAAGCATGGAACATCAAAAATTATAGATACATTTGCATTGTATAAACATCCCCAAGATTAACTCCTGCTCGTCCTCGAGTAGGTAAGTGATAAAAATAAAGAATAATTTTTGAGGTGACATGCACCATCATACACTTGATCAAAGTATTTGTAAAACATTCGAAGCTGGGATCATAGTACTTCAATCATAACATGAAAGACAAAGTTCTAGCAATAAGACAAAGAAACTATGATGCAACATGAAAAGGCACAAACAAAAGATTCATGAATAACAATGCTTTGCAAGACGTTTGTTTGTTTCACATAAAGAAAACATAGCATACTAGTATTTAGCTTGTCCCTCATAGAGTAGAAAATATAAATGCATAGGACACCTTCAAAGTTCATAAGAGTGACTAGATACAAATAGTTTAAAACAAGCAATATCAAGGTATGCATCAATCAACTAGTCTTGGGACAATGCACATAGAACTAAGAATGGCCACTATGCTCTCAAAGTAGGTGCATAAAGGTAAAAGGTGGAGACTCAATATATAAGTGGAAGAAAGGCCTTCATAGAAGGAAGCCGAGATTCACGTTTCATAAAGAGCTTCCAAAAATTATGGTACTTAATAGCTTTCAGCTCTCATTGCCCCTATCATAAGCATCTTGAAGTGATTAAGGTTAAAGTGAACAAACTGTGGTGTACATGCTTGACTAAGTATAAGTTAGGAATCTCATGTCCCTTGAATACGAGGGCCGCTCCTCATGCTACTCAAGTTTATTCACCGGTAAGTTCTTGTCATCGTAAGTACATGTGTATCATAGAGAACCGCCAACGGGGTACCCCTTGCCCGATGAAACGGAAGAATCCCCATATCAAAATGACAAGGCAGGTAGACAACGAGCATCTCAGCAATCTTCTTATTTACCATGGGAATATGGTGCTTTTTTCTCTCTTTCCTCTTTTCATAATCTCTTTTTTTTCTTTTCTTTTTCTCTTTTTTCTGAATATAGGACTCTTTTTTATAAGAAGAATGCTTCATAGACATCTCATTATGGTTATGCTGCAGGTTTCCACCATGTCAGCATGGATTAGACCAGCGGCCCAAGCGTTTCTCTAACACATATACATAACTCCATGGACTTACAAGCTCCCCTTTCATTTCACACGGACGACATCCATAGACAAAAGAGCATGATATCAACTAGGTACAAAGTACTAGTGCAATGTTGAAAGCATTCCCCATGATAGCATGGTTCTGCTAATCCCCAACAAATAAGTGGAAGAATATACAACAGAGATGACACAATGGTTCAAGTTTATTAAGGGCAAGAAAAGTAAAGTGTGCCATCAAGTTCGTGAGAGATTTAATCACTAGTTTTATCATAACAAGTTTAATTTGGAAGGTAAACAAAAACATGAATATACTTGGAATAGCATATGCTAGTAGGTAGGTATGGTGGACTCTTTGGAATAACTTGGTTTAGGGAGTTGGATGCATGAGTGGAAATCATACTTGGTTGCGGAGGCTAGCAAAAGACTAGGAGCGACAAACTAAGAGAGCAATAATGGCCATAATCATGCAGAGCGACAAAACATCATTGATCAAAGCATAAAGTGATACTACAAGTTGAAAACTAAAGGATCATAAAGGCTATGGTCACTTTGGATAGTCATAACATGGTGTGAGCATGCGCCAAGTCAACCCAAATAAAGCATCAAAGGAGAATACCACTATACTATGCTTTAATATGCTAAAATAACGCATGATTCATCCAAGGAACATTAAGAAATCTCAATTTTTTATAACAAGTCATGCTACAACAAAGAATACTAAGCATAAAGCCAAAACAATATCAAGCATGGCATGACAAAGCATAGGCCACATTCAAAAACAAGCTCTCTTTAACACTTAAGCATGAACTTTCCTACTCTTTTCCAAACCAAACCAAACTATTTGAAAACCAATGCATGAAAGAGGGGTTCCAACCAATTTATTCAGCAAACTAAGAAAACAAAGGAAGCGAAAAACCAAAACGAAAACGAAAAACAAGACGCTCCAAGAACAACACAACTGTGCATGAAACAATATAAATGAAGCGTTTGGAAGAAACCTAGGATTTTTATTGATGAAGAGGGGGATGCCTTGGGTATCCCCAAGCTTTGACGCTTGTACTTCTTGGATATTTCTTGGGGTGACAAGCGTGGCATCCCCAAGCTTGAGCTTTAGTCCATCCTTCATCTCACTACTCATTCCTTCCATACACTTGAATTTTTTCCTTCATACAAAACTTCACACAATCTTTATTAGCAACATTAGTGCACTCAAGATAATGAGTCTTTAGGTTCAGTTCTAACATTAATAAACTTCCATTAAAACACTAGCTACTGTAGCATTTCCCTCAAAAAGCTCAATTCCCCAAAAGTACTCAAAAAGGAACCAACAAGAAGCAAATGCAGAAAATGGCAGAAATCTGTCAAAACAGACCATCAGGTAAAGACGAATTTTTTAGAAGACCTTCTGTTGCTCAAATCAAAAAGTGTTGAACCAACGAAAGTTAGATAACAACCTGGGGCAGAAGCACAAAAATTCACGCCTCAAAAGGACGTACAGCAATTTTACACGAATTTTTATGGTGAAGCACAGAAATCTATTTAGGGACAACAACTTTCCCAATCATTACTTCTCTCTCATTAGAGGTTACTCTTGGCACAAAAAGCAAAATAAAAGGATAAGGAGCGGTTATTACTGAAGTAATAACTTCCAAGACTAATCTAAAACTTTTGTGTTATCTCCCAATAAGTACTTTTCTTTAACGCCTTTAAGTTAGGCATAAGAACCAAGAAAAAGAATCAAGTGTTCTCAAATGAAGAAGCATTAAGACCAAATTTCTTGCCCTTACCTCTCTTACTTTTATTCTTAACCTTGGGGAAAATATGATTGTTTGGTGGAGAATAAAGGTGCATGGTCCCCTTTCCCACATCTATTATTGCTCCAAGGAGTTCTAATAGGGACCTTCCAAGTGTAATTTGTCCTTTTCCTGCACATTCAATAACAAGATAATCAATAGAAATCATTTTCCCAAGGATAATTGTAAACACTCCTTTAGCTATTCCAATAGGTAATATTGTAGCATTATTAGCAAGAGATAGTTCTTCTCCCCCTTTAGAAAGCCCCCAAAGATTCAAAGATTCATAAATATCTTTGGGCATAAGACAAAATTCAGACATGATATCACAACGAGCTTGAAAATTTTCATTATTTATATCAATCTTTACTGTGGGGAGCCACTTTGATGGTTCAGAATTTATTGGAACATAATTATGCTGCTCCCTAAGCGTATTATAGCAATCATTTAAGCTAGTAGTACGGGTCTCAAGAGTGTTTAATCTAGCAAATATGCTTGCGAAAGAAATATCAGTTATGCTAGGCAAGTTGTAAGTAAAGATCAATTTCTTTATAGCATTAATAGCATCATCCTAATCACATTGGAGGAAATCTCCTCCCACAACAGCATCTAAAGCATATCTATAGCAAAGAGCAATCCCAAGGTAAAAGCTACTAAGGAACAAGCTTTGAGTCATTTTAGGCTCAGTTTTTTCATGTAGATTAGAGATTCTAGACCAAGCTTCCTTGAAACTTTCCTCAATTCCTTGTTTAAAAGTGAAAATCATTTCCTCAGGTGACATAGTTATTGGAGCAAAGCTAGACATAAAGGCAACTTAACATAGGAACTATTTTTTTTGTGTTTTTGACAAAGAAGCAAACTAGTAAAACTAATTTTTTTGTGTTTTTGATAACAAAACAAGCAAACAAAGAAAAAAGAAACTAAGCAAAACCAAAATAACAAAGTAAAGAGATTGGTTATGAGGGACTCCCCTTGTGAAGATGTACTTGACTCCCCGGCAACGGCGCTAGAAAAATACTTGCTGGCTCGTGGTTGATGTCGAGCTCGTTGGGGAACCCCAAGAGGAAGGTATGATGAGCACAACAGTAAGTTCCCCTCAGTTAGGAAACCAAGGTTATCAATCCAGTAGGAGCAAGGAAACAAACCAAAGGTGTAGCTAGCTGAACGTTGGCAGGGCGCACTACCGGTGCCAGCAGCAACGTGGAGACCTGCACAACACAACCACAGAACTCTGTCCCCAACTTGCGATGAGGTTGTCAATCTCACCGATTTTGCTGAAAACAAAGGACTAAACGTATCGAATGGAAGGAAGTAATAGTTTGCAGAAAGTAAACACAAAGCAGTAAACAGTTTGTAGATTGTATGTAAAAGAAAGGACCGGGGTCCATAGTTCACTTGAGGTGGCTCTCCTTAAAATAGATAACATGCTGGGTGAACAAATTACAGCGGGGCAATTGACAAACATAGAGAAAGCATACAAGCATATACTAATCATCTTGACTCCTTTGAGACTTGATTAGGCATTACAACATTATACATAGACCACCATCCAACCGCATCTATGACTAATAATCCACCTTCATGTTATCATCCGAACCCCCTCTAGTATGAAGTTGCAAGCAACAGATTATTGCTTTACAAATTGCGTGTAAAGTAAACAATACGATTGTTCTATGAACAAAGGATTGTTGTTTTATCCCTAGTAGCAACAACACATCTAGAACCTTAGAGATTTTTGTCACTTCCCCAGATTACCAGAGGCATGAACCCACTATCGAGCATAAATACTAACTCTTGGAGTTTCTAGCATCTGGTTGGCCAAGATAGCTACTAACAATGGAAAGCATGGAAGATCACAAATAACAAATACATGATAGAATCAATAATCAATCTGAAATAGCATCTCAATATCCATCGGATCCCGCAAACACAACATGTATGGATTACAAATAGATGATCTTGATCATGAACGGAGCTCACAAGATCTAGACATGAAAGCACAAAGGAGTAGAACCGGCTATCTAGCTACTACATGGACCTGTTGTCCAGAGATGAACTACTCACGCATCACACCGGATGCTTGCATGGTGATGAAGAAGGCCTCCAGGGTGAATTCCCCTCAGGTGGTCTTTGGGAAGAGCTTGATCCCTCCCGATCTAGGGATGGAGATGACGGCGACTCTGCACTCTTTCGTGGATTTTTGATCAGTACTTAGGGTTTCCGTATCGGAGGCAATATATAGGCGGAAGGAGAGGTCGAGGGGGTGCCGGGTCGACTGCACCACCCTGGCGCTGGCTGTGCCACGGGCCAGGTGGTGTGGCCGGGCCCCAGCCTTCACTGTCTCGTATTCTAGCTCCAGATTTCTTCTAGTAAAATAGCAACTTTGGCTTTTGTCCTGTCCAATTCCAAAAATATTCATTTTCTGACTTCCTGGAACCAAAAACAGCAGAAAACAGGCAGCTGGCACTTTGTCTCTTGTTAATAGGTTAGTCCAAGAAATCATATGAAAAGTACTCCAAAGTGTGGACAAAACACAAGAAAGTAGATAAAACCAAGCATGGAACATCAAAAATTATAGATACATTTGCAATGTATCAATCCACCAGTGTCATTTCATGTGTGTTCTTTTCACGGACCACATATGGATCCACCAGTGTCATTGCATGTGTGTTCTTTTTACAGACCACATATGGATACACCAGTGTCATTGCATGTGTGTTCTTTTCACAGACCACATATGGATCCACCAGAGTTCATTGCATGTGTGTTCTTTTCACAGACCACATATGGATCCACTAGAGTTCATTGCATGCGTGTTCTTTTCATTAACCACAGATAAAGTCATTTCATATGTGTTCTTTTCACAGACCACATATGGATCCACCAGTGTCATTGCATGTGTGTTCTTTTCAGACACCCCATATGGATCCACCAGAGTTCATTGCATGTGTGTTCTTTTCACAGACCACATATGGATCCACCAGTGTCATTGCATGTGTGTTATTTTCACAGACCACATATGGAACCACCAATGTCATTGCATGTCTGTTCTTTTCACAGACCACATATGGATCCACCAGTGTCATTGCATGTGTGTTCTTTTCACAGACCACATATGGATCCACCAGAGTTCATTGCATGTGTGTTCTTTTCACAGACCATGTATGGATCCACCAGTGTCATTGCATGTGTGTTCTTTTCACAGACCACATATGGATCCACCAGTGTCATTGCATGTGTGTTCTTTTCACAGACCACATATGGAACCACCAGTGTCATTGCATGTGTGTTCTTTGCACAGACCCCATATGGAACCACCATTGTCATTGTATGTGTGTTCTTTTCACAGACCACATATGGATCCACCAGTGTCATTTCATGTGTGTTCTTCTCACAGACCACATATGGATCCACCCGAGTTAATTGCATGTGTGTTCTTTTCACAGACCAGATATGGATCCACTAGTGTCACTGCATGTGTGTTCTATTCACAGACCACATATGGATCCACCAGTGTCATTGCATGTGTGTTCTTTTCACAGACCACATATGGATCCACCAGTGTCATTGCATGTGTGTTCTTTTCATAGACCACATATGGATCCACCAGTGTCATTGGATGTGTGTTCTTTTCAGAAACCACATATGGATCCAACATTGTCATTGCATGTGTGTTCTTTTCACAGAACACATATGGAACCACCATTGTCATTGCATGTGTGTTCTTTTCACAGACCACATATGGATCCACCAATGTCATTGTATGTGTGTTCTTTTCACATACCATATATGGATCCACCAGTGTTATTGCATGTTTGTTCTTTTCACAGACCACATATGGATCCACCAGTGTCGTTGCATGCGTGTTCTTTTCACAGACCACATATGGATCTATGCTGGCTCGTGGTTGTTGTCGAGCTCGTTGGGGAACCCCAAGAGGAAGGTATGATTAACACATCAGTAAGTTTCCCTCAGTTATGAAACCAAGGTTCTCAATCCAGTAGGATCAAGGAAACAACCCAAAGGTGTAGCTAGCTGAACGTTGGCAGGGCGCACTACCGGTGCCAGTAGCAACATGGATACCTGCACAACACAACCACAGAACTCTGTCCCCAACTTGCGATGAGGTTGTCAATCTCACCGGTTTTGCTGAAAACAAAGGATTAAACGTATCGAATGGAAGGAAGTAATATTTTGAAGAAAGTAAACACAAAGCAGTAAACAGTTTGTAGATTGTATGTAAAAGAAAGGACCGGGGTCCAGAGTTCACTTGAGGTGGCTCTCTTTAAGATAGATAACATGCTGGGTGAAAAAATTACAGCGGGGCAATTGACAAACATCGAGAAAGCGTACAAGCATATACTAATCATCTTGACTCCTTTGAGACTTGATTTTGCATTACAACATTATACATAGACCGCCATCCAACTACATCTATGACTAATAATCCACCTTCAGCTAATCATCCGAACCCCCTCCAGTATTAAGTTGCAAGCAACAGATTATTGCTTTATGAATTGCGTGTAAAGTAAACAATACGATTGTTCTATGAACAAAGGATTGTTGTTTTCTCCCTAGTAGCAACAACACATCTAGTACCTTAGAGATTTTTGTCACTTCCCAGTTACGGAGGCATGAACCCACTATCGAGCATAAATACTAACTTTTGGAGTTGCTAGCATCTACTTGGCCAAGATAGCTACTAACAATGGAAAGCATGGAAGATCACAAATAACAAAGACATGATAAAATCAATAATCAATCTGAAATAGCATCTCAATATCCATCGGATCCCCGCAAACACAACATGTATGGATTACAAATAGATGATCTTGATCATGAACGGAGCTCACAAGATCTAGACATGAAAGCACAAAGGAGGAGAACCAGCCATCTAGCTACTACATGGACCTGTAGTCCAAAGATGAACTCCTCACGCATCACACCGGAGGCTTGCATGGTGATGACGAAGGCCTCCAGGGTGAATTCCCCTCTCCGGCAGGGTGCCGTGAAGAGCTTCAGATCCCTCCGGATCTAGGGATGGAGATCACGGCGGCTATAGACTCTTTCGTGGATTTTTGATCAGGTACTTAGGGTTTTCGTATCAGAGCAAATATATAGGCGGAAGGAGATGCCGAGGGGGTGCTGGGGTCGGCCAGACCACCCCCTGGTGTGGGCCACGCCTGGCCGCGTGGCCAGGTGGTGTGGCCCGGCCCCAGCCCTTCTCCGTCTCGTATTCTGGCTCCAGATGTCTTCCGGTAAAATAGCAACTTTGGCTTTTGTCCCGTCCAATTCCGAGAATATTCATTTTCTGACTGCCTAGAACCAAAAACAGCAGAAAACAGGCAGCTGACACTGTGGCTCTTGTTAATAGGTTAGTCCAAGAAATCATATGAAAAGTACTCCAAAGTGTGGACAAAACACAAGAAAGTAGATATAACCAAGCATGGAACATCAAAAATTATAGATACATTTGCAATGTATCAACATCCCCAAGCTTAACTCCCGCTCGTCCTCGAGTAGGTAAGTGATAAAAAGAAAGAATAATTTTTGAGGTGACATGCACCATCATAAACTTGATCAAAGTATTTGTAAAACATTCGAAGCTGGGATCATAGTACTTCAATCATAACATGAAAGACAAAGTTCTAGCAATAAGACAAAGAAACTATGATGCAACATGAAAAGGCACAAACAAAAGATTCATGAATAACAATGCTTTGCAAGACGTTTGTTTGTTTCACATAAAGAAAACATAGCATAATAGTATTCAGCTTGTCCCTCATAGAGTAGCAAATATAAATGCATAGGACACCTTCAAAGTTCATAAGAGTGACTAGATACAAATAGTTTAAAACAAGCAATATCAAGGTATGCATCAATCAACTAGTCTTGGGACAATGCACATAGAACTAAGAATGGCCACTATGCTCTCAAAGTAGGTGCATAAATGTAGAAGGTGGACACTCAATATATAAGTGGAAGAAAGGCCTTCATAGAAGGAAGCCGAGATTCACGTTTCATAAAGGGCTTCCAAAAATTATGGTACTTAATAGCTTTCAGCTCTCATTGCCCCTATCATAAGCATCTTGAAGTGATTAAGGTTAAAGTGAACAAACTATGGTGTACATGCTTGGTGAAGTATAAGTTAGGAATCTCATGTCCCTTGAATACGAGGGCTGCTCCTCATGCTACTCAAGTTTAGTGACCGGTAAGTTCTTGTCATCGTAAGTACATGTGTATCATAGAGAACCGCCAATGGGGTACCCCTTTCCCGATGATACGGAAGAATCCCCATTTCAAAATGACAAGGCAAGCAGACAACGAGCATCTCAGCAATCTTCTTATTTACCATGGGAATATGGTGCTTTTTTCTCTATTTCCTCTTTTCATAATCTATGTTTTTTCTTTTCTTTTTCCCTTTTTTCTCCATATAGGACTCTTTTTTATAAGAAGAATGCTTCATAGACATCTTATTATGGTTACGCTGCAGGTTTCCACCATGTCAGCATGGATTAGACCAGCGGCCCAAGCGTTTCTCTAACACATATACATAACTCCATGGACTTAAAAGCTCCCCTTTCATTTCACACCGACGACATCCATAGACAAAAGAGCATGATATCAACTAGGTACAAAGTACTAGTGCAATGTTGAAAGCATTCCCCATGACATCATGGTTCTGCTAATCCCCAACAAATAAGTGCAAGAATATACAACACAGATGACACAATGGTTCAAGTTTATTAAGGGCAAGAAAAGTAAAGTGTGCCATCAAGTTCATGAGAGCTTTAATCACTAGTTTTCTCATAACAAGTTTAATTTGGAAGGTAAACAAAAACATGAATATACTTGGAATAGCATATGCTAGTAGGTAGGTATGGTGGACTCTTTGGAATAACTTGGTTTAGGGAGTTGGATGCATGAGTGGAAATCATACTTGGTTGCGGAGGCTAGCAAAAGACTAGGAGCGACAAACTAAGAGAGCAATAATGGCCATAATCATGCAGAGCGACAAAACATCATTGATCAAAGCATAAAGTGATACTACAAGTTGAAAACTAAAGGATCATAAAGGCTATGGTCACTTTGGATAGTCATAACATGGTGTGAGCATGCGCCAAGTCAACCCAAATAAAGCATCAAAGGAGAATACCACTATACTATGCTTTAATATGCTAAAATAACGCATGATTCATCCAAGGAACATTAAGAAATCTCAATTTTTTATAACAAGTCATGCTACAACAAAGAATACTAAGCATAAAGCCAAAACAATATCAAGCATGGCATGACAAAGCATAGGCCACATTCAAAAACAAGCTCTCTTTAACACTTAAGCATGAACTTTCCTACTCTTTTCCAAACCAAACCAAACTATTTGAAAACCAATGCATGAAAGAGGGGTTCCAACCAATTTATTCAGCAAACTAAGAAAACAAAGCAAGCGAAAAACCAAAACGAAAATGAAAAAGAAGACGCTCCAAGAACAACACAACTGTGCATGAAACAATATAAATGAAGTGTTTGGAAGAAACCTAGGATTTTTATTGATGAAGAGGGGGATGCCTTGGGTATCCCCAAGCTTTGAAGCTTGTACTTCTTGGATATTTCCTGGGGTTACACGCGTGGTATCCTCAAGCTTGAGCTTTAGTCCATCCTTCATCTCATTACTCATTCCTTCCATACACCTGAATTTTTTCCTTCATAGAAAACTTCACACAATCTTTATTAGCAACATTAGTGCACTCAAGATAATAAGTCCTTAGGTTCAGTTCTAACACCAATAAACTTCCATTAAAAAGTAGCTACTGTATCACTTCCCTCAAAAAGCTCAATTCCCCAAAAGAACTCAAAAAGGAACCAACAAGAAGCAAATGCAGAAAATGGCAGAAATCTGTCAAAACAGACCAGTAGGTAAAGACGAATTTGTTAGAAGACCTTCTGTTGCTCAAATAAAAAAGTGTTGAACTAACGAAATTTAGATAACAACCTGGGGCATAAGCACAAAAATTCACGCCTCAAAAGGATGTATAGAGATTTAAAAAGATTTTTTACGGTGAAGCACAAAAATCTGTTTAGGGACAGCAACTTTCCCAATCATTACTTCTCTCTCATTAGAGGTTACTCTTGGCACAAAAAGAAAATAAAAAGGATAAGGAGCGGTTATTATTGAAGCAATAACTTCCAAGACTCATCTAAAACTTTTGGGTTATCTCCCAATAAGTACTTTTCTTTAACGCCTTTAAGTTAGGCATAAGAACCAAGAAAAACAATCAAGTGTTCTCAAATGAAGAAGCATTAAGACCAAATTTCTTGCCCTTACCTCTCTTACTTTTATTCTTAACCTTGGGGAAAATATGATTGTTTGGTGGAGAAGCAAGGTGCATGGTCCCCTTTCCCACATCTATTATTGCTCCAAGGAGTTCTAATAGGGACCTTCCAAGTGTAATTTGTCCTTTTCCTGCACATTCAATAACAAGATAATCAGTAGAAATCATTTTCCCAAGGATATTTGTAAACACTCCTTTAGTTATTCCAATAGGTAATATTGTAGAATTATTAGCAAGAGATATTTCTTTTCCCCCTTCAGAAAGCCCCCAAAGATTCAAAGATTCATAAATATCTTTGGGCATAAGACAAAATTCAGATATGATATCACATCGAGCTTGAAATATTTCATTATTTATATCAATCTTTACTTTGGGGAGCCACTTTGATGGTTCATAATTTATTGGAACATAATTATGCTGCTCCCTAAGCATATTATAGCAATCTTTTAAGCTAGTAGTACGGGTCTCAAGAGTGTTTAATCTAGCAAATATGCTTGCAAAAGAAATAACAGTTATGCTAGGCAAGTTGTAAGTAAAGATCAATTTCTTTATAGCATTAATAGCATCATCCTCATTACATTGGAGGAAATCTCCTCCCACAACAACATCTAAAGCATATCTATAGCAAAGAGCAATCCCAAGGTAAAAGCTGCTAAGGAACAAGCTTTGAGTCATTTTAGGCTCAGTTTTTTCATGTAGATCAGAGATTCTAGACCAAGCTTCCTTGAAACTTTCCTCAATTCCTTGTTTAAAAGTGAAAATCATTTCCTCGGGTGACATAGTGATTGGAGCACAGCTAGACATAAAGGCAACTTAACATAGGAACTAATTTTTGTGTGTTTTTGATAAAGAAGCAAACTAGTAAAACTAATTTTTTTGTGTTTTTGATAAAGAAGCAAACTAGTAAAACTAATTTTTTTGTGTTTTTGATAACAAAACAAGCAAGCAAAGCAAAAAGAAACTAAGCAAAACAAAAATAACAAAGTAAAGAGATTAGTTATGAGGGACTCCCCTTGTGAAGATGTCCTTGACTCCCCGGCAACAACGCCAGAAAAATACCTGCTAGCTCGTTGGGAAACCACAAGAGGAAGGTATGATGAGCACAACAGTAAGTTTCCCTCAGTTATGAAACCAAGGTTATCAATCTAGTAGGAGCAAGGAAACACCCCAAAGGTGTAGCTAGCTGAACGTTGGCAGGGCGCACTACCGGTGCCAGCAGCAACGTGGAGACCTGCACAACACAACCAAAGAACTCTGTCCCCAACTTGCGATGAGGTTGCCAATCTCACCGGTTTTGCTGAAAACAAAGGATTAAACGCATCGAATGGAAGGAAGTAACAATTTGCAGAAAGTAAACACAAAGCAGTAAACAGTTTGTAGATTGTATGTAAAAGAAAGGAACGGGGTCCATAGTTCACTTGAGGTGGCTCTCCTTAAGATAGATAACATGCTGGGTGAACAAATTACAGCAGGGCAATTGACAAACATCGAGAAAGCATACAAGCATATACTAATCATCTTGACTCCTTTGGGACTTGATTGGGCATTACAACATTATACATAGACCGTCGTCCAACCGCATCTATGACTAATAATCCACCTTCATGTTATCATCCGAACCCCCTCTAGTATTAAGTTGCAAGCAACAGATTATGGCTTTACGAATTGCGCGTAAAGTAAACAATACGATTGTTCTATGAACAAAGGATTTTTGTTTTCTCCCTAGTAGCAACAGCACATCTAGTACCTTAGAGATTTCTGTCACTTCCCTAGATTACCAGAGGCATGAACCCACTATCGAGCATAAATACTAACACTTGGAGTTGCTAGCATCTACTTGGCCAAGATAGCCACTAACAACGGAAAGCATGGAAGATCACAAATAACAAATACATGATAGAATCAATAATCAATCTGAAATAGCATCTCAATATCCATCGGATCCCCGCAAACACGACATGTATGGATTACAAATAGATGATCTTGATCATGAACGGAGCTCACAAGATCTAGACATGAAAGCACAAAGGAGGAGGACCAGCCATCTAGCTACTACATGGACCCGTAGTCCAGATATGAACTACTCACGCATCACCCCGGAGGCTTGCATGGTGATGAACAAGTCCTCTAGGGTGAATTCCCCTCTCCAACAGGGTGCCGGGAAGAGGTTCAGATCCCTCCCGATCTGTAACACCCTCGCCTGATAAGGCTGAGTTCCTGTATATAGTGTCAATCCCTGGATCGGTTCATTGGCACACACAGTATAGATGAATACCAAAGAATATAACAGTGCATCATTATTACATCGAATGATCCAGAATCTACAATTATTACACAGTGCTTAGCTCAAAGGCTAGATCAAGTATTCAAGTAGCATACGGAAGCATAACTAAATAATAGGGTCCATCTTCAATTGTGCCACAGGCGAATAACTATTGAGCGGAGGGACGCAACCAACACAATTACTCAGAGTAATAGGAAGAGTAACCTGCAACATAAAATGTAGCAGCCCCGAAGGGTCAATACTTGGCAAGTGAAACTATGAGAGAAGCAGCAAGACTAATATCTACATGCATATCTGGCTTGTGGGGTTCAGGCTTAGTTGCAGCAGCAAAATACTTTATCCTATCTTTTGTAAAACATTTGATCTTCATCACACAACTCAATTATGTTTCAACCACAAGTTTTTAGCAATTACAAGTTAGAATGAATGAGAACATGTCATAGCACCCATAATCCAGCAACTCAATCGTCCATTACCGGGGACACGACTAAGCACTTAGTTTTACACCCTGCAGGGATTGCACACTTTACCCATATGACTTGGTCGACCCGCTTGTACCACGACACGCATATTGAGTCATGATAGGGAGAAGCCCAAGAAGAGACAATTCGGGAATTAGCTCCACAAGCCCATCCACGCACCGTACCAACCTATCAGATTCACTACATCTCTGGATACAAAGAGCTCAGGTCGCCACGACCTACTAAGTCTATCCAGCCACCCATAACTCACTTGCATATGGTTGCACACGGAAGCTACCAAATCAAGACACTAATCATTTCTCAGAAACCTGGGTGGCCATCCACAAGTGAGCCACTCGGGTAAACCATAAACATGGTCTCGACATTCACGAACCAAGCAATTACCAATTCCACCCAGAGAGTTCATTAATTAAGTTGTTTTTAAATTTTCCAAACACATACTTTCAAAACAGCCTTTATCATGGTGTATCCCACCCTCGTCTAAATAAGCAAACTAAGCACAACTACTTACGGTGGGCTCACCTAACAAGGAAGGCTACGACCATAATAGGATATAGCATAACAATAGATATAACTTATAAAAACAAAACAAGCTACAATGCATATAGAAAGTAAATAGGACTTTGATGAAGCTCCACTTGCCTTAGTAGTTGTCGGAGTCAAACACACAATCCGGGCAATCACAAAGGTCACAAACCTCACAATCTACACGAAAGCAATGCAACAAATAAACAACAACACATAGAGATCAAACCAGTGTAACAAATGCATGCATGACACTTTAATAAAAGTTTCAGTAGCTATTTAATGTTCTCTGATCATTATACTACAGATGACATGCATGGAAAACTTTTTTAGCAACAAAACCATTTATTGTATTAATTAGATCCATTTAATAGGCTTTATTCAATTTAATTGAGATTCTGTTGTAAATAGTGTAGTTAATTTTTGGTAATCATACTCCTGGATAGATATGTTGATTTAGAGTCAGGAGCAAAAGGATTCAGGTCAAAATAGTTTACAGATCATTTTGTAGAATTAAAATGCTACAAAATTCCTTTTAATGTGTGAAACATTATCTGTACTGTCAACATATAAATTTATTCCAGAATCATGTTCTATACAATTTTTTAAATCCAGGGGCATATCATTTGTATTTTTATGAGTTGTATTTCATTTTCTGTGAATTAATTGCTCCAAAAAGGGTATTAAACCATTTAAATAATCACGACAAATACTTACAGTAAATGTCTGATAAAATTACATATTAGCATTCTTCATAAAATTTGGAAACCAACGGTATATTATTTGCAATTTTTGGAGTTGTAGATATTTTTATATGAATTTTACAATGTTTAATACAATTTCTACAATTTTAATCTATTTCAAATAACAAGGGAATATTCGTGAATATACCCGTTATTGATTGGCGGAACGCAGTGGCTGGCGTGGTGTCTGGTATCTGGCGATGTGGCGCTGGCGTGGCACGCGTGTCAATCCAGCTGTGATCGATCTGGACCGCTCGTTCCTGATCCAACGGCTGGGAATCAGAGCTTCCTGAGCTCACCGGCGAGGACGACGTGGCGGCGATAGGGCTCGTCAGGCGCCGGTGTAGGCGGCGTATCCGGTGGTCCCTGGCGTCGGCGAGGAGGTCCACAAGGCGCGTCTACGGACGGCGGTCACGTCGGTGATCTCTTCGGGGCTGTTTCCTTCACAGGTGGTGATGAAGAGCGGCTGGAACAGCGCGGCTCCAGTGGCACTCTGGCAGCTTCTCCCGGCGTCCTAGGGCTCTGTGGGAGGGGGGAACAGGTTAGGGCAAGGTGGCACACGAAGGCGAAGAGCCTAACAAGGAAAAGAGGGTTGGGGCAACGGTAGCAAGCTCTACCTCGAGCTCGAGGCTCGACAATGGTGAACTCCGGCGGCGGATGGGGAATCGACCGAGCGGTGGCTAGGGCCCACGAAAAACAGAAAGAAAAGAGGGGAAAGATGCGGCACGGATTCAATTTAAAGTGGCAAAACAATTCTGGGGCAGGGGCGGAAGAATCGGGCCGGAATCAGAGGATTGTATGGCGCTTCTCGAGTCCCGGTCGAGGAAGAACAACCTACTTGATGGTGGGGTCCGTTAGAGAGAAACAGGGGAGAGGAGCGGGCTGCTGCTTGGGCCTCTAGCGGGTCAAGGCTGGCTTTCGCTCACAAGCATTCACAAGCCGGTTGCAGCACATGTAGCAGAGCTAGGCGAGTGATGGAAGGTGGGCTGGGCCTGGCTGGGGCTGGCCGGCTCCAACTAGTTTAGGTTTTTTTTCTTTTGTTTTTATTCTTTTTCATTTCTTATTTTTTAATATCTTTTGCAAACAGCTCCAAATGAAGTGATTTTTGTTTCTGAATTTTTCTAAAATTCTGTAGATCAATATAGGATCATAATTTTATCCTTTTCACTAGTTCCAATGAGTGGATTTATAAATCCTTGTATAATTCCTCATGGGAACAAACGGGCATTTTCAAAAAGGGGTTTTTATAAATGGTTTTGAAATTGAAAATTTTGCATGATGCTTTATGCAATGCATATATGCATGTCATATCAATCACCGAAATACAAATCATTTTATGTCCTTTTGCCAAATAGGGCTGCTTAGGCATTATCAAAAGGATATAGGATTTTATGCAATTGGCCTTATATGGCTATACTATGCAATATTTCTAAATAGTTTATTATGGTTTATTTTTAGTCACTCAATCAAGACACGCAATGCCACAATTCCCAAAACAACAAGTTCAGTCATATAACATAAAGTAGCACATTTTTAACATCCATTGAAAATGAAGATGTCATGTTATCTTCTCTCTTTTCAAGGAAGTGGGAAAAAGCGTATAGAATGGTTTCACAAATTGAAGTAGAGACTTCAAGAGTCAAATAAGAAAATCAGAATATCACTCCACCATAATTTGGGAAGGTCATTTTATTCCCTCTCTTTAATCATCTAAGCATGGTTGGATATTGTTGTGAATCAAATGGTTGAAAAGAAAACGAAAACAAGTTGGATAGTCATGTTAATCCAATCTCATGCAAGTTTCTGAATTCGAGGAAGGAAAATCAAATCAGAAAGTTTCTTTGTTTGAGAAATTTCAGCAAAGTGAAACAATTCAACCAAATTACTTTATTAACTTTACATTCCAAAATTAGGAGAATTTTTGGATGTGACAAACTACCACCCTTAAAAGGAATCTCGTCCCGAGATTCGAGAAAGCTAGAAAGAAAGCAAGGTTCGCTGCACCAGGGTGCTACCAAAAGGAAATTACCTAGATCACTTCTTGAGGATTCATCCTTTAGACATTTATTGGCATGATGTCTATTGCACATTCTGTTCTTCAAGATTTGCATATTCTAGGCAAACACTACCTGAACTAGCGAAACTCTCATGGTGGTCAACTAGGGAACATTTGCTTCATGCTGCCCCCTTTAAATACTATTGAAGGTTTATCCTTACCGTACATTCCTACGGTTAGCAACAGATGCTTTTGTAATGGTGGAAGATCATACCATTCTAAGGTTTAGGCTCAATGTCGGCTCTCTACTAAGGTTGAAAAGGCACTCAAGATTCGCAAAGCCAACAATACAGGAGCGAATAATAAGAGTATTCGGTATGGGGGCCAATCCATCCCGCACCCAAACTATTACTTTGCATGAGGATAGGCGAATCACATTTTTCTATCACTTGGGCATCCTCACTGTAACTACCTCGGTGAATTACGCTCTAAGTAGCATGCCTGGATGAGTGAAAGTGGTTAAAATAGTATGGTGGGGCCAGGGGCCACTCATAGGTAGACCTTTCGGCCGTCCTAACCACTTCCAGAACATCAGGACAAGAACGAGCGGCGTAATCGGCAAGCGAAGGGATCAACTACATACACAAGTGAGTATGTATGCAAGCCACCATACAACAGTTTTCAGAGCCATTCCATCTAAAAGAAATAGAAATATTGCAACGCCACACGACAAGATCCAAATATCCTAGATAGAGATAATAGTTTAGGATAGCTCCTCATACATCAAACATCAGAGTATCAGGCGGAAGCGGAAAACAAGATCCGAGTACGGATAAGAAGCAAATTGGCATAAGATGCCACATAAATAAACACATCCCGCCCATAGATCTCGCGGATCCCCATCCCCGAAATCTCTACACCGAGTGATCGTTGCCAACATCATCCGTCTCCTCCACCCAGTATCCATCTTGCGAATACACCTGTTCATCTGAATCAAACAATTTATCATGTGAGACCCTAGGGGTACTTAGCAAGTCTTTATGCCTCTAAAGGGGACATATACAGGGTGACGAATTGCAAAGAAAAGATAATGACTAACAAGTCTATAGATACTGCTAACCATCCGCCTAACCAATGATACGGATGTCCTTTAATTAGTAACAACGATTAATAAAGATAATTAATGATCCATCCTCCTTCTCGCTACCAACGAGAAAGCGACGAACAACCCTCCGCTGGCGCTTTATTAACCATTCCATGAGTGTTGCACTATTTACTAGTCACGCCATTTCACAAATTAAAAGCGGTACTTTAGTTATACTTGTCTATGATCGAGAAACTATGCTCCAAGTCGTCCATAACCGCGACACGGCCAGAAGATTTACCTGCGGGGTGCACAAATAGCAACACACACTCGATCAACCCTAAAAACCAAATCAAAACCCAACGAGGCATTCACGACAAAGCGATCACAGATTCAGAAATATTTCTGGGCCACCCCAATAAGCTACCCGCAAGAATAAAGCTCGAGACGGACCTGTGGTTTATGACGTATTTATCAGAACGATCGAACCCGAAGTGTGATGGCTTGTCGACATCACAAAACATGGCGCGATCCAAAATAGCAAAGTGCTCCACGACAATCTTAAATAAAGCAAGAAAGCATGGCATAAGTACAGGATGGTAATAAAACCCCAAACTAGTTTGGCCCCAAGAAATAGATATGAATCAAGCTCGCTCAGGGGTCCAAGGCCTCCGGATGTGGATAGTGCGAATAGTCAAGGAACAGAATCAAGTACTTTCGGGTCCCACGGACACAAGTGAGCATGAAAAACCAAATAACAGATATTGCTCACCGGCGCCTCTTTCATTAGTTATCCCATTACTACTCAGGTTAAGTTGTTTAGGTACCTCGTTATCCATCAGACACTCACATACCCTACACATGTTGTTCTACGACTCGCATGGCTCACACAACTCCTATAGTAATGGCTCATGGGATGGAGGAACAAGCTTCGGTGGGGTTTAAAAGTAAAGGCTATGTAGTGCTTGGGATTCAATTTAATGCCTTCGTGACTCAATGATGCAAGAATAAGATAGAGGCAATAGGTATTATATGTATGCAAGCATGTGGTAGTGCTTGCCTGGCAGCTCAGTTGAAGCGAGAGAAGGATCTGGGTAGTACTCCTGGGATTCCTGGTATTTTCTCGCTTCAAGCCTATTCGACAAAGAACCAAACAAACAAGAGCCAACATAAATAAAGTGCACAAGCATATGAATTAAAATGCGACAAGCAAACTAGCATGCCATGATGAATGATGCACAATTTACATGGCAATAATGTAGCATGGCATGGGTGAGGTGTGGGGTACAAGAATAAAGCATTTTATTGAGTTTTAGCCATGTTTTGCTCCCATATAAGTTGATGTATACTTTATATTTATATGATGCATGCTGCAATTCAGAATATGGAATGCATAGTTAGAACGGGCTCGTCGCGCTGATCGATTTAGACATATTATTTATCGAATTTGGAGTTGTAGAATTAAAGTTATTAATTAATTAATAAAAGGGCATTTTTATGGTATTTAAACAATTTCGAAAATTTAATTTGCCCAAAAGATATTTTGAATGGCATATTTGAATTCCTCACATTTTTCTGATTCAAAGACATATATTATTTGTATTATTTGGATTTATCAATTAAAAGTTATTATTATCTTGATTTAAAAACATATTAAACATATTCTGGAATTTAATTATTTTTGAAAAAGATGGCGGGGACTTTTGTTACCTTGGGGCACTCTACCCACAGTCACAGAGACGTGGGACCATTGTGCTGACAGGGTCGAGCTGGTGCGGCGGGACTGAACCGGGTTTTCTCACTCAGGCCGAAGCTAGCCTCGGTGCAAGACCAGTGGGACCGCATCGCTGGCGGCCCACGGGAGCACGAGGGTGACAAGTGGCAGCTCTGGGGTCGATCGGTGGAGGTACAAAAATTCCAGGGGTTCTTTTAGAAAAGGTTCTGGGATGAACTGGATCTGACGAAAAACTGGCTAGCTGCAACAATTTTCGAAAGACGAAGGCGAGCAAACCGTCGGGAATTTCGCGATGCTACAAAAACGAAAGTTGTAGAGCCAACATTGGACTACAACTTTGGTGTTTGGAGCTTCATCAAAGGAGGTCTACAACAGACGGGGCAAGGTGAAGAACAGAGGGGATCTAGCGGTTTAAACTGACGGAAAAATTTCAGAAAACGAGCTGAGATCGAGCTGGGTTGCGGTGATGATTGCGACCGAACGGCGGCGAATTTCACCCTGCCGTAAAAAGGAAAGTTGAAGAGGATTGATCGGGCTACAACTTTGGTGTTTGGGGATTTCGCGAAGGAGGACTGTATCGGACGGGGCAAGGTGAAGAACAGAGGGTGTGCACGGTTTCGCTGCTGCTGTTGCTTGCACTGTCGTCTGTCACGGCTCGTGGCTGCTGGCTGCTGGGCATGCGCGACAGAGCGGTAGGGTGACGTCGGCGAGCGGCACTGATGCAGGGCGTTGCTAGGGAGATGGGGCAATGTGGAGGCTCACCGGGAGAGGGCTGATGACGGCAGGTCTTGGCTGGAGAGCATCAAGGACGGAGGCGCGGCGAGAAGGCGGTGTGCAGCGGCGTGCGTGGTCCGCGATGGTGTTCGACAACGCTCGAGGCCTCCTCCACCTATCTCCAAGTACAATACAGCAGGAGGTGCTCCTGGTGCTCGTGGACACTCCTGGACCGCTCCAGAACGTCGGCTAGATAGAGGTCGCCGGCTATGGTTTTGGCCAAGGCTTGCTTGCCATGGGAAGGAAGATGGAGGGAGGTTTTGATCTGATCTGGGGAAGGAGTGGATGGGATCTGAGTATGTCTTGGAGGATAAGAAGAAGGTGGTGGTACGTGTGGGGGAGGGCGAGGCTGACGCGGTAGAGGGAGAGCACGCGCTGCTCGTGCCCGTCGTTGTCCTGCCGAAGGAGAGAAACAGGGGATGGGTCGGTGGTCCACTCCTGGACGGGCGTGGCTGCACCAGCTCGAGAGGAGAGGCCGAGTCGGAACAGGTCACAGCAAGTGCCAGGTTTTAGCTAGGAGCAAGGTTTTGGTTTGGCTAGCTTGATCCACGGGAGGTCTCGGTTTGGTGTATGTGTGTGGAAACATGCACGTGCATGGGTGGTGGCTTGGTTTTGGTTCCAGCCAACAAGAGAAAAAAAAGGGATTGAAGTTTTTATCTAGTCTAAACTAGACTAGATGAGACTAGTTTTAGACAAAACTTTAGACGGAAAAAAAATTGTGTCAAAGATTTAGGCAGAGACCAAGAGACAAAAATAATCAAACAAATATTAGAGATGGAGTCTTTATTTAGATAGCTAGATTAGCTAGGAAAACTTAGTAGATGGAGTGTAGATATAGGATTTGATCAAAAAAATTTGAACAAGCATACAAGTGCAAAAGAATTTGAATAAAAGAAAGGTCACTAGTGGCATTGATATCACATGTGATTAGAGGCTAATATTGCATGTAGAACTAGATTTGAATAAAAGGTATGCCACATGCACATATGAATGTTTGAGAGAGGCAAGCACTAGAATTGAATAGAAGGAGATGGAAAGGCAAGGTAGAATGGACACCACACCCAAAATAAAAGATTGAGGTAAAAGGGAAGGTGGAGGGTTTTATTTGCATGAGACATCGAAGATTACATCCATGCATGCATGATGTATTAAGATGGTGAAACATATCACATATGTATGAGTGTATGAGATAGGTAGATATGGATCCATACAAATATATGTGGCTGGTTTTAAATACTAACAACAAAAGGCCACATACATGTATATGGTGGAAAATAGATGATATCAAAGGAGAGGTGTATGGCATGTTAGTAGATGTAAGGGGAAGTAAAAGATATGCCCTCAACTCAACTTGGGCATTTAACAATATATCAAGAAGCAACTACAATATATCAAGAAGCAAAATACAATTAATATAATGCACATGGGATAAAAACCAAATAGAAGGGTTTTATATGATGCTCAAATGCAAGGTGGCATGATGACATGAGCATGATATAATTATGATGCAACAATTATATGTAGGAAGTAGCATTTTAGTATTAGACCATGTAGCATTACAGATGTTAGACAGATGGGATGCTACACTCACTTTCCTTATTGAAGTTTCCATGGGGAAGAACCAATGATCGATGTAGACTCCCATGTAATCAATCAATAAAGCTACTACAAAAGGTAAACTATCGATACTTCAACACCTTTGGGTTGCGTAAATCTACTACATAACATCACTTGCAACAGTCCATACTTCCATATCCTTTTGTTGCATTAGACAAACTATTCACACTCTTTGGGGCATCATCTTCCAAATATTTCCACTAACTCATTCTCCCTATATTAAACACATCATTTTATCTCCAAGGGTTTAAGATAGAGAAGAATAGATTCTAGAGAACTACTAATAAAACAGTTCTACCCGTGCAAACAAGCTCATTATCCAACAATCATACAAACATTCAACGATAAGCAATCAACACACAAGCAACAATCATAACAAGCAATACTCAAGACAAAATAATTTTGTTTATATTCCAGAAGTTTTGTTTTAGTGGCATACCATCCACAAAATAGTTTTCATTTGATTAAAATTCGTTTGGGGGTGAACCTACAATCATAAAAGCAATGGACAGAATCTGTCCTGAAACTACAGCAGTGTTCATGAATTTTTATGGACACCTTAAACTCATCAAGAATTTTAGCCAATTTTTGTGCAGGTGCTACAGGTAATTACGCTTCAGATCCTAAAATATGAGCACAATCTGAGTTACCAATAAGGAAATAAAAATCGCGCGGTACAACTGGTCAGGTAGAAAACTGCAGCAGTAATACCACGAATTTTTAATCAAAACCTTCATTAATTCATTATAAAAAAATTTAAAAATATTCTGAAACTTTGGGGTATCAAATATCACAACCTAAACATAATAAAATAACTATCACACAAGCTCTTTAATGATCCATTGCTACTTCTAAATGGAATCCTATCAAAAACTATATGGTGGACACCATCTAACTATTCTTTTATCTGGCGCTTCCTCGGACAAGTGTTCATCCACCAGTTTTGGAACAAGATGAGATTAGAAAAGAAAGATCAAGGATTACAAGAATGCTAATAAGTACAAAATTATGAGTTCATCCATACAGAGAGTCTTCCTTCTATGTTTTAAAACAGAAGAGTATGAGAATTGAATAGGTAAAAGATACTAGAAAGAATTGTAAGATGAGAATAGATAGGATGAAATAGGGTTTATATTCATATGGTTTTATATTCCATCCCTAGGTCACGATCCTATAGTCAACACACTGCTCTGATACCATCATGTAACACCTTCGCCAGATAAGGTTGAGTTCCTGTGTATAGTGCCAATCCCTGGATCGGTTCACTGGCACACACAGTACATATGAATACCAAAGAATATAATAGTGCATCATTATTACATCGAATGATCCAGAATCTGCAATTATTACACAGTGCTTAGCTCAAAGGCTAGATCAAGTATTCAAGTAGCATACGGAAGCATAACTCAATAATAGGCTCCATCTTCAATTGTGCCACAGGCGAACAATTGTTGAGTGGAGGGACGCAACCAACACAATTACTCAGAGTAATCGGAAGAGTAACCTGCAACATAAAACGTAGCAGCCCCGAAGGGTCAATACTTGGAATGTACTGGCAAGTGAAACTATGAGAGAAGCAGCAAGACTAATATCTACATGCATATCTGGCTTGTGGGGTTCAGGCTTAGTTGCAGCAGCAAAATACTTTATCCTATCTTTTGTAAATTATTTGTAAAACATTTGATCTTCATCACACAACCCAATTATGTTTCAACCACAAGTTTTTAGCAATTACAAGTTAGAATGAATGAGAAGATGTCATAGCACCCACAATCCATCAACTCAATCGTCCATTACCGGGGACACGGCTAAGCACTTAGTTTTACACCCTGTAGGGATTGCCCATATGACTTGGTCGACCCGCTTGTACCACGACACGCATATTGAGTCATGATAGGGAGAAGCCCAAGAAGAGACAATTCGGGAAGTAGCTCCCCAAGCCCATCCACGCACCGTACCAACCTATCACATTCACTACATCTCTGGATACGAAGAGCTCGGGTCTCCACGACCTACTAAGTCCATCCAGCCACCCATAAGTCACTGGCATATGGTTGCACACGGAAGCTACCAAATCAAGACACTAATCATTTCTCAGAAACCTGGGTGGCCATCCACAAGTGAGCTACTTGGGTAAACCATAGACATGGGCCCGGCATTCACGAACCAAGCAATTACCAATTCCACCTAGAGAGTTCATTAATTAAGTTGTTTTCAAATTTTCCAAACACATACTTTCAAAACAGCCTTTATCATGGTGTATCCCACCCTCATCTAAATAAGCAAACTAAGCACAACTACTTACGATGGCTCACCTAACAAGGAAGGCTATGACCATAATAGGATATAGCATAACAATAGATATAACTTATAAAAACAAAACAAGCTACAATGCATATAGAAAGTAAATAGGACTTTGATGAAGCTCCACTTGCCTTAGTAGTTGTCGGAGTCAAGCACACAATCCGGGCAATCACAAAGGTCACAAACCTCACAATCTACATGAAAGCAATGCAACAAATAAACAACAACACATAGAGATCAAACCAGTGTAACAAATGCATGCATGACACTTTAATAAAAGTTTCAGTAGCTATTTAATGTTCTCTGATCATTATACTACAGATGACATGCATGGAAAACTTTTTAATGCAACAAAACCATTTATTGTATTAATTAGATCCATTTAATAGGCTTTATTCAATTTAATTGAGATTCTATTGTAAATAGTGTAGTTAATTTTTGGTAATCATACTGCTGGATAGATATGTTGATTTAGAGTCAGGAGCAAAAGGATTCAGGTCAAAATAGTTTACAGATCATTTTGTAGAATTAAAATGCTACAAAATTCCTTTTAATGTGTGAAACATTATCTGTACTATCAACTTATAAATTTATTCCAGAATCATGTTCTATACAATTTTTTGAATCCAGGGGCATATCATTTGTATTTTTATGAGTTATATTTCATTTTCTATGAATTAATTGCTCCAAAAAGGGTATTAAACCATTTAAATAATCACGACAAATACTTACTGTAAATGTCTGATACAATTACATATTAATATTCTTCATAAAATTGGAAACCAACGGTATATTATTTGCAATTTTTGGAGTTGTAGATATTTTTATATGAATTTTACAATGTTTAATACAATTTCTGCAATTTTAATCTATTTCAAATAACAAGGGAATATTCCCTGGAATATACCCCGTTGACTGGCGCTGACTGGGCAGAGAACCGACGCGGATGCTGGCGTGGCGTGCTGACTGGGCGACGATGTGGCGCACTAGGCGTGATCCAAAGCACGGTCAATCGTCGATCCGACCCGTTCTTGATCCAACTGGGAATCGAGCTCGAGCTCACGGCCAGACGACGGCGGCGGCGTGGCTCGGGCTCGTCAGCGGTGCAGGCGGCGTATTCGGTGGTCCCTGGCATCGGCGAGGAGGTCCACGAGGCACGGCTACGGATGGCGGTCACGTCGGTGATCTCTGCGGGGCTGTTTCCTTCACATGTGGTGATGAAGAGCGGCTGGAACGGCACGGCTCCGACGGCACTCTGGCAGCTTCTCCCGGCGTCCTAGGGCTCTGCGGGAGGGGGAAACAGGTCAGGGCGAGGTGGCACACGGAGACGAAGAGCCTAACGGGGAAAAGAGGGTTGGGGCAATGGTAGAAAGCTCTACCTCGAGCTCGAGGCTCGGCAATGGTGAACTCCGGCGGCGGATGCGGAATCGACTGAGCGGTGGCTAGGGCTCACGAAAAACGGAAAGAAAAGAGGGGAAAGATGCGGCACGGATTCAATTTAAAGTGGCAAAACAATTCTGGGGCAGGGGCGGAAGAATCGGGCCGGAATCAGAGGATTTCGTGGCGGCGCTTCCTCTCAGAGTCCTGGTCGAGGAAGAACAACTGCTGGGGCTGACAGGTGGGGTCCGCGCGTTAGAGAAACAGGGGAGAGGAGCGGGCTGCTGCTTGGGCCTCTGGCAGGCTGGCGTTGGGCTCGCTTGCTGCACTTATCATGTTGCATAAGCTGCAGCATGTGTGGAAGCTAGGCGAGTGATGGAAGGTGGGCTGGGCCTGGCTGGGGCTGGCCGGCTCCGACTAGTTTAGATTTTTTTTCCTTTTGTTTTTATTCTTTTTCATTTCTTATTTTTTAATATCTTTTGCAAACAGCTCCAAATGAATTGATTTTTGTTTCTGAATTTTTCTAAAATTCTGTATATCAATATAGGATCATAATTTTATCCTTTTCACTAGTTCTAATGAGTGGATTTATAAATCCTTGTATAATTCCTCATGGGAACAAACGGGCATTTTCAAAAAGGGGTTTTTATAAATGGTTTTGAAATTGAAAATTTTGCAAGATGCTTTATGCAATGCATATATGCATGTCATATCAATCACCGAAATACAAAGCATTTTATGTCCTTTTGCCAAATAGGGCTACTTAGGCATTATGAAAAGGATATAGGATTTTATGCAATTGGCCTTATATGGCTATACTATGCAATATTTCTAAATAGTTTATTATGGTTTATTTTTAGTCACTCAATCAAGACACACAATGCCACAATTCCCAAAACAACAAGTTCAGTCATATAACATAAAGCAGCACATTTTTAACATCCATTGAAAATGAAGATGTCATGTTATCTTCTCTCTTTTCAAGGAAGTGGTGAAAAGCATATGGAATGGTTTCACAAATTGAAGTAGAGACTTCAAGAGTCAAATAAGAAAATCAGAATATCACTCCACCATAATTTGGGAAGGTCATTTTATTCCCTCTCTTTAATCATCTAAGCATGGTTGGATATTGTTGGGAATCAAATGGTTGAAAAGAAAACGAAAACAAGTTGGATAGTCATGTTAATCCAATCTCATGCAAGTTTCTGAATTCGAGGAAGGAAAATCAAATCAGAAAGTTTCTTTGTTTGAGAAATTTCAGCAAAGTGAAACAATTCAACCAAATTATTTTATTAACTTTACATTCCAAAATTAGGAGAATTTTGGGATGTGACAAACTACCACCCTTAAAAGGAATCTCGTCCGGAGATTCGAGAAAGCTAGAAAGAAGGCAAGGTTCACTGCACCAAGGTGCTACCACCCTTAAAAGGAAATTACCTAGATCACTTCTTGAGGATTCATCCTTTAGACATTTATTGGCATGATGTCTATTGCACATTCTGTTCTTCAGGATTTGCATATTCTAGGCAAACACTACTTGAACTAGCGAAACTCTCATGGTGGTTAACTAGGGAACATTTGCTTCATGTTTCCCCCTTTAAATACTATTGAAGGTTTATCCTTACCATACATTCCTACGGTCATTTCATGTGTGTTCTTTCCACAGACCACATATGGATCCACCAGTGTCATTGAAATGTGTGTTCTTTTCACAGACCACATATGGATCCACCATTGTTATTA
Organism: Avena insularis; assembly: GCA_023614405.1. Taxonomy (NCBI): domain Eukaryota; kingdom Viridiplantae; phylum Streptophyta; class Magnoliopsida; order Poales; family Poaceae; genus Avena; species Avena insularis. The sequence continues at coordinate 148,196 of JAJUPC010000446.1, forward strand.
CATGTGTGTTCTTTACAGAGACCACATATGGATCCACAATAGTTCATTGCATGTGTGTTCTTTTCATAGAGCATGTATGGATCCACCAGTGTCATTCAAATGTGTGTTCTTTTCACAGAATACATATGGATCCACCAGTGTCATTGCATGTGTGTTCTTTTCACAGACCACATATGGAATCACCAGTGTCATTGCATGTGTGTTCTTTTCACAGACTACATATGGAACCACCATTGTCATTGCATGTGTGTTCTTTTCATAGACCACATATGGATCCACCAGTGTTATTTCATGTGTGTTCTTTCCACAGACCACATATGGATCCACCAGTGTCATTGAAATGTGTGTTCTTTTCAGAGACCACATATGGATCCACCATTGTCATTATATGTGTGTTCTTTACAAAGACCACATATGGATCCACAAGATTTCATTGCACCTATGTTCTTTTCATAGACCATGTATGGATCCACCAGTGTCATTGAAACGTGTGTTCTTTTCACAGAATACATATGGATCCACCAGAGTTCATTGCATGTGTGTTCTTTTCACAGAATACATATGGAGCCACAAGTGTAATTGCATGTGTGTTCTTTTCACAAACCACATATGGATCCACCATTGTCATTGCATGTGTGTTCTTTTCACATACCACATATGGAACCACCATTGTCATTGCATGTGTGTTCTTTTCATAGACCACATATGGATCCACCAATGTCATTGCATGTGTGTTCTTTTCACAGACCATATATGGATCTACTAGTGTCATTGCATGTTTGTTCTTTTCACAGACCACATATGGATCCACTAGTGTCATTGCATGTGTGTTCTTTTAATAGACCACATATGGATCCACCAGTGTCATTTCATGTATGTTCTTTTCACAGACCACATATGGATCCACCAGTTTCATTGCATGTGTGTTCTTTTTACAGACCACATATGGATCCACCATAGTCATTGCATGTCTCTTCTTTTCACATACCACATATGGATCCTCTAGTGTTATTGCATGTGTGTTCTTTTCACAGACCACATATGGATCCACCAGGTCATTGCCTGTCTATTCTTTCCACATACCACATATGGATCCACCAGTGTCATTGCATGTGTGTTCTTTTCACAGACCACATATGGATCCACCGGTGTCATTGCATTTATCTTCTTTTCACAGACCACATATGGATCCACCAGATTCATTGCATGTATGTTCTTTTCACAGACCACATATGGATCCACCAGTGTCATTTCATGTGTGTTCTTTTCACAGACCACATATGGATCCACCAGTGTCATTGAAATATGTGTTCTTTTCACAGACCACATATGGATCCACTAGAGTTCATTGTATGTGTGTTATTTTCATAGACCACATATGGATCCACCATTTTCATTGCATGTGTGTTCTTTTCATTAACCACAGCTAGAGTCATTAAAATGTTTGTTCTTTTCACAGACCACATATGGATCCACAAGTGTCATTGCATGTGTGTTCTTTTCACAGACCACATATGGATCCACCATTGTCATTGCATGTGTGTTCTTTTCACAGACCATGTATGGATCCACCAGTGTCATTTCATGTGTGTTCTTTTCACAGACCACAGAGGGATCCACTAGAGTTCATTGCATGTGTGTTTGATACGTTGCTAACATATCTATAATTTTTGATGTTCCATGCTTGGTTTTGTCTACTTTCTTATGTTTTGTTCACACTTTGGAGTACTTTCTATACACTTTATTGGACTAAACTATTAACAAGAGACACACTGCTAGCTGCGTGTTTTCTGCTGTTTTTGGTTCCAGGAGTCAGAAAATGGATATTCTCGGAATTGGACGGGACAAAAGCCAAAGTCAGTTTTTCACCGAGGGACACAAGGAGCCAGAATACAAGACGGATAGGGGCCAGGCAGCCGCCACACCACTTGGCCGCACGGCCCAGCCTGGCACGCACCAGGGGGTGGTCTGGCCACCTCCGGCACCCCCTCTGCCTCCCCTTTCACCTATAAGATGCCTCCGATACAGAAACCCTAAGTACTCGATCAAAATTCCATGAAAGAGTCTGTAGCCTCCGTCATATCCATCCCTAGATCGGGAGGGATCTGAAGGTCTTCCCGGCACCCTGCCAGAGAGGGGAATTCACCCTGGAGGCCTTCTTCATCACCATGCAAGCCTCCGGTGTGATGCGTGAGTAGTTCATCTCTGGACTACGGGTCCATGTAGTAGCTAGATGGCTGGTTCTCCTCCTTTGTGCTATCATGTTTAGATCTTGTGAGCTCTGTTCATGATTAAGATCATCTATTTGTAATTCTACATGTTGTGTTTGCGGGGATCCGATGGATATTGAGATACTATTTCAGATTGATTATTGATTCTATCATGTCTTTGTTATTTGTGATCTTGCATGCTTTCCGTTGTTAGTAGCTATCTTGGCCAAGTAGATGCTAGCAACTCCAAGAGTTAGTATTTATGCTCGATAGTGGGTTCATGCCTCTAGTAATCTGGGGAAGTGACGGAAATCTCTAAGGTACTAGATGTGCTGTTGCTACTAGGGAGAAAACAACAATCCTTTGTTCATAGAACAATCGTATTGTTTACTTTATGCGAAATGTGTAATGCAATTATCCGTTGCTTGCAACTTAATACTGGAGGGGGTTCAGATGATAACCTGAAGGTGGATTATTAGTCATAGATGCAGTTGGATTACGGTCTATGTATAACGTTGTAATGCCCAGTCAAGTCTCAAAGGAGTCAAGATGAGTAGTATATGCATGTATGCTTTCTCGATGTTTGTCAATTGCCCCGCTGTAATTTGTTCACCCAACATGTCATCTATCTTAAGGAGATCCACCACTACTGAACTATGGACCCTGGTCCTTTCTTTTACTATCAATCAACTATTTACTGTTTTCTGTTTACTTTCTGCAAACTATTATTTTATTCCACTCGATACGTTTAATCCTTGTTTTCAGCAAAACAAGTGAGATTGACAACCTCATCGCAAGTTGGGGGCAAAGTTCTATGGTTGTGTTGTGCAGGTTTCCACATTGCTGCTGGCACCGGTAGTGCGCCCTGCCAAAGTCCAGCTAGCAACACCTTTGAGGTGTTTCCTTGCTCCTACTAGATTGATAACCTTGGTTTCATAACTGAGGAAAAACTTGCTGTTGTGCTCATCATACCTTCCTCTTGGGGTTCCCCAACGGGCTCGATATATTTTGGGCTAAGCAACTAATTTTCTGGCGCCGTTGCCGGGGAGTCAAGGACAACTTCACAAGGGGAGTCCCTCATAACCAATCTCTTTACTTTGTTGTTTTTGTTTTGCTTAGTTTACTTTTGCTTTGTTTGCTTGTTTCTTTATCAAAAACACAAAAAAATTAGTTTTACTACTTTGCTTTCTTTATTAAAAAAACACAAAAAATTAAGTCTTTCTATAGTTGTTACGTCTTTCTTAGCTCACCATGTTGATCCCTAAATTCACCTTGAAAGACCTTTCAATAGGTAGTGGTTCTATAATTGGAAAAGATAATATTGAAGAATTCTTTAATCATGTTAGTAAACATGAGGATATTGAGGATAGATCCCTTGCAGAACTTGCTCCATACTATGAAATTGTTGCAGCTTCTTTAGTTCAAATGTTGGAAGCTAGGTTTGTTAACCGTAATCCCTTAATGCAAGTAATGTTTCTTAAACATAAAGAAATTGAGGACCCTGAAAAGAGGGATTTTATTCTGGAAACTTTGCTTAAGGAATTCTCTGATGTTGCCAAGGAAGCTAGAAAAGTCTTTGAACGTTTTAATATGCTAGGCTCATGTGTAGATGTTGTTGGTACACGAGAAAATATGAACAAAACCAGTGTCATTGAAATGTTTGTTCTTTTCACAGACCACATATGGATCCACCAGAGTTTATTGCATGTGTGTTCTTTTCATTAACCACAACTAGAGTCATTGAAATGTTTGTTATTTTCACAGACCACATATGGATCCACCAGTGTTATTACATGTGTGTTGTTTTCACAGACCACATATGGATCGACCAGTGTCATTGCATGTGTGTTCTTTTCACATACCATGTATGGATCCACCAGTGTCATTTCATGTGTGTTCTTTTCACAGACCACATATGGATCCACTAGAGTTCATTGCATGTGTGTTCTTCTCACAGACCATATATGGATCCACCAGTGTCATTGCATGTGTGTTCTTTTCATAGACCACATATGGATCCACTAGTGTCGTTGCATGTGTGTTCTTTTCACAGACCACATATGGATCCACCATTGTCATTGCATGTGTGTTCTTTTCACAAACCACATATGGATCCACCATTGTCATTGCATGTGTGTTCTTTTCACATACCACATATGGAACCACTAGTGTCATTGCATGTGTGTTCTTTTCACAGACCACATATGGATCCACCACTATCATTGCATGTGTGTTCTTTTCACAGACCAGATATGGATCCACCAGTCTCATTGAAATGTTTGTTCTTTTCACAGACCACATACGGATCTACCAGTGTCATTGCATGTGTGTTCTTTTCACAGACCACATATGGATCCACCATTGTCATTGCATGTGTGTTGTTTTCACAGACCACATATGGAACCACCATTATCATGGCATATGTGTTCTTTTCACAGACCACATATGGATCCACCAGTGTCATTTCATGTGTGTTCTTCTCACAGACCACATATGGATCCACTAGTGTCATTGCATGTGTGTTCTTTTAACAGACCAAATATGGATCCACCAGAGTTCATTGCATGTGTGTTCTTTTCACAGACCACATATGGAACCACCAGTGTCATTTCAGGTGTGTTCTTTTCACAGAACACATATGGATCCACAATAGTTCATTGCATGGGTGTTCTTTTCACATACCACATATAGATCCACCAGTGTCATTGCATGTGTGTTCTTTTCACAGACCACATATGGATCCACCAGTGTCATTGCATGTGTGTTCTTTTCACATACCATAGATGGATCCACCAAAATCATTGCATGTCTGTTCTTATCACAGACCACATATGGATCCACCAGAGTCATTGCATGTGTGTTCTTTTCACAGACCACATATGGATCCACCAGTGTCATTGCATGTGTGTTCTTTTCAAAGACCACATATGGATCCATCAGAGTCATTGAAATGTTTGTTTTTTCACATACCACATATGGATCCACCGGTGTCATTGCATGTGTGTTCTTTTCACAGACCACATATGGATCCACTAGAGTTCATTGCAATTCTGTTCTTTTTGCAAACCACATATGGATCCACCAGTGTCATTGCATGTCTATTCTTTTCGCATACCACATATGGATCCACCAGAGTCATTGCATGTGTGTTCTTTTCACAGACCACATATGGATCCACTAGTGTCATTGCGTGTGTGTTCTTTTCACAAACCACATATGGATCCACCAGTGTCATTGCATGTGTGTTCTTTTCACACACCACATATGGATCCACAAGTATCATTGCATGTCTGTTCTTTTCATAGACCACATATGGATCCACCAGTGTCATTGAAATGTTTGTTCTTTTCACATACCACATATGAATCCATTAGTGTCATTGCATGTCTGTTCTTTTCACAGACCACATATGGATCAACCAGAGTTCATTGCATGTGTGTTGCTTTCATTAACCACAGCTAGAGTCATTTCATGTGTGTTCTTTTCACAGACCACATATGGAACCACCAGTGTCATTGCATGTGTGTTATTTTCACAGACCCCATATTGATCCACCATAGTTCATTCATGTGTGTTATTTTCATAGACCACATTTGGATCCACCAGTGTCATTGGATGTGTGTTATTTTCACAGACCCCATATGGATCCACCAGAGTTCATTGCATGTGTGTTCTTTTCACAGACCACATATGGATCCACCAGTTTCATTGCATGTGTGTTCTTTTCAGAGACCACATATGGATCCACCAGTGTCATTGCATGTGTGTTCTTTTCACAGACCACATATGTATCCACCAGTGTCATTGCATGTCTGTTCTTTTCATAAACCACATATGGATCCACCAGTGTCATTGCATCTGTGTTCTTTTCACATACCACACATGGATCCACTAGTGTCATTACATGTGTCTTCTTTTCACATACCAGAGATGGATCCACCAGTGTCATTGCATGTGTGTTCTTTGCACACACCACATATGGATCCACTCGTGTCATTGCATGTCTGTTCTTTTCACAGACCACATATGGATCCACCAGAGTCATTGCATGTGTTTTCTTTTCTTAGACCACATATGGAACCACCAGTGTCATTGCATGTCTGTCCTTTTCACAGACCACATATGGATCCACCATTGTCATTGCATGTGTGTTCTCTTCACAAACCACATATGGATCCACCATTGTCATTGCATGTGTGTTCTTTTCACATACCACATATGGAACCACCGGTGTCATTGCATGTGTGTTCTTTTCACAAACCACATATGGATCCACCAATGTCATTGCATGTGTGTTGTTTTCATAGACCATATATAGATCCACCAGTGTCATTGAAATGTTTGTTCTTTTCACAGACGACATATGGATCTACCAGTGTCATTTCATGTGTGTTCTTTTCACAGACCACATATGGATCCACCAATGTCATTGCATGTGTGTTCTTTTCACAGACCACATATGGATCCACCAGTGTCATTGCATGTCTGTTCTTTTCATAAACCACATATGGATCCACCAGTGTCATTGCATCTGTGTTCTTTTCACATACCACACATGGATCCACTAGTGTCATTGCATGTGTCTTCTTTTCACATACCAGAGATGGATCCACCAGTGTCATTGCATGTGTGTTCTTTGCACACACCACATATGGATCCACTAGTGTCATTGCATGTCTGTTCTTTTCACAAACCACATATGGATCCACCAGAGTCATTGCATGTGTTTTCTTTTCTCAGACCACATATGGAACCACCAGTGTCATTGCATGTCTGTTCTTTTCACAGACCACATATGGATCCACCATTGTCATTGCATGTGTGTTCTCTTCACAAACCACATATGGATCCACCATTGTCATTGCATGTGTGTTCTTTTCACAGACCACATATGGAACCACCGGTGTCATTGCATGTGTGTTCTTTTCACAGACCACATATGGATCCACCAATGTCATTGCATGTGTGTTGTTTTCACAGACCATATATAGATCCACCAGTGTCATTGAAATGTTTGTTCTTTTCACAGATGACATATGGATCTACCAGTGTCATTTCATGTGTGTTCTTTTCATAGACCACATATGGATCCACCAGTGTCATTGCATGTGTGTTCTTTTCACAGACCACATATGGATCCACCAGAGTTCATTGCATGTGTGTTCTTTTCACAGACCACATATGTATCCACCAGTGTCATTGCATGTGTGTTCTTTTCACAGACCACATATGGATCCACCAGAGTTCATTGCATGTGTCTTCTTTTCATAGACCACATATGGATCCACCAGAGTCATTGAAATGTTTGTTCTTTTTCCAAACCACATATGGATCCACCAGTTGCATTGCATGTGTGTTCTTTTCACAGACCACATATGGATCCACCAGAGTTCATGGCATGTGTGTTCTTTTCACAAATCACATATGGATCCACCAGTGTCATTGAAATGTTTGTTCTTTTCACAGACCACATATGGATCCACCAGAGTCATTGCATATGGATCCACCAGAGTTCATTGCATGTGTGTTCTTTTCACAAACCACATATGGATCCACCAGTGTCGTTGCATGTGTGTTCTTTTTATTAACCACAGATAGAGTCATTGCATGTCTGTTCTTTTCATTAACCATAGCTAGAGTCACTGGATGTATGTTCTTTTCACAAACCACATATGGATCCATCGGTGTCATTGAAATGTGTGTTCTTTTCATAAACCACATATGGATCCACCATTATCATTGCATATGGCTCCATCAGAGTTCATTGCATGTGTGTTCTTTTCACAAACCACATTTGGATCCACCATTGTCATTGGAATGTGTATTATTTTCAACGACATCCGTTGGCCAGAAAAAATCGGGATGCAGAGCTAACCAACAACCGCTCCGGGCTTCTAGAAGACCCGATCCCCGATTGTTAGGCACCGTTGGATCGTTGTGAGTGGACGATAAGGATATCCTTCGTGAGGGCGATCCGCAAGAAGTCTGTTTTGCAAACTGATTGGTAGTGGAAACCACGACTAGACCCACGTCCTTGCCCTTATCCCCTTAACCTTGGGGCCGAAGCTCAGATCGTGTTCCTTCATCGCCATGGAGAGGGAGAGGCCCAAACTCAGCTTGCACGAGGCTCAGATGTTTGCCCACTAAGACATACTCGTGCCGCCGTTCGCGAGGCTTCCGACTAGCTTCTGCTCAGCTAAGCCGGTGTTCCTGTTGCGTCGCTCTTGCATGACAAAGCGTTGGTGAGGCAGATCGAGGAGCGCCACCGCCAGCTGCCGGAGCGGAAGAGGGCAATGGCACGATACTCACGCACGAGCGCGTACTGGCGAAAGCTATTCAAGAAGGAGCAGGTTGCATTGATTGAGATGTGCGGAACCCACCGGCAGGAGATCCACCCGGATCTGCACAACCCCGAAGGGAGGCAGCGCTTCTGGGCAGTGCCTGGGCGTATGACCTCCACCGTTATCAATGTGGCACGCCGTGAAGAATCCATGAGGAGGAGGAACGCTGCCGGGAACGCCGGCATCGATTCCAACATGGAGGAGGATGACGGCAACACGGACAATGTCGTCGATGATGGAGACTGTGGGAGCGTCATAGTCGATTAGGGCCACTTAAGCATAAATTAAATCTATGTACGGTATCTTAATGCCCTCTTTGGATCTGGGTCACTTGAGTCATAGTCGATTATCGTCATAATCTATATATGTTCGCGCGTTCCTGGCATATCGGATGGGACAATATGCTGACTCTGCTCCCAGCACTTGATGGCACAACCATAATTTGGAGTGCGCCAGAGGAGAAGGGGTCGAGCGTGTTGTAATAGTGTACTACTTCTGTCCAGATGTAACTGACTTAGCTTTTTTTAGATATTTAAATGTTTCTATACCCAAAACATGTCTAGATACATATGAATCTACACAAATTCAAGTCACTTAGTTCTAGACGGAGGGAGTAATAATATTTTTTGAGGAATACTTTCTGATGTCATATATTGGCCATGTTTTAGAGTTCTCTGTCTTCCAAACTAATCAAAAGTCGTCAAATTCTGAACAAACAAAGTCATTGTGTTCACATCTAATGGGACAATACGCTGACTCTGCTACTTAATGGCACAACCATAATTCTAGAGTGCGCTAGAGGAGATGGGAATCCAAGGGAGATGGGAACTAGTAGCTGCGTCCATACGCAGGTAAAAAATTAATGTAATAATATTTAAAAATTGTAATCTGGTCCACATGACCCCATCACAGACACGTTGTGCACGCCAGATATAAATAAAGACGACACGACTAGTTTAGTTTCAATGATATAATTCAACATATAACGTTACTGTGCGTGCATCTTTCTGCTCCTCTTATTAGTCTGCTAGCCCACGCTGCATTAAGCAACAATTGATGAGGATAAAAAATGATAAAATGGCAAATAAAATAATTTTTAAGCTTACCTTTCATCTGGAGAATCATACAAAGAAGAAATTGGCAGGGATTTATTATTTCTCCTGCAGTTAGCCGAAAGATCCTCAAGAACATCCTCAATCACCCCTGCAACTTCTTCATATTCTAATACACCTCCATTATTTTCCCTTTCCTCCCCATTCTAATTACCCTTTTGTTTCTTTTCACACCCTTTTCTCGCCGACACCTCCACTTCTTCATAAATTGGCTGCTTACGTACGTTTTCCTCCCAATGCTCATCACTGTTTTCCTCCACCTGCTGCACTTCCTCAAGTTCTTCGTCTTCGCGTTGCTCTTCCTCCAGTTCTGGCTAAGAAGCCTCATTTTCTGCCACCGGGGTGTGAATAGGAACAAGATCATGTGTAACTGGGTTTTTGCACAACCTCTTGATATGGCCGAATCCGCCACAATGTTTGCATTTCCTTTTCCTAGCTCCGAGCCTTGACCCTTTATCGTTGGAGGCTTCAATCCTTAGCTTTCTAGGCCTCCTAGGTGGCCTCGTAAGAATTGGTGGTTGAAGTTTGAACCCTGGATCGACAATCTCCCAATCATTTTCATCATCTATAGGTGGTACGTTTTATGCATAAGTTGCAGCAAACTTGTCCAAGGAGAAATAGTTGTCGACATAGTTCTCTAGTTTAGCTCTGCTACCTCTAAGCTTTAAGATGAAGTACATTGCATGGTGACATGGTAGACCAGTAGTCTGCCACTGCCTGCATGAACAAGTCTTGTTTCCAATGTCTACATTGTACCTTCGTTCACTTCCACGCTTGTATTCTGCATAAACCTCAGCCAATGTTCTGGAACTTCTGACCATCCTCATCTTTATCGTTCTCATTGCCCTGGTTCTTGCATTCAGTAACATAACCACCTTTGGAACTATTTTATGGCCTAAAAATTTTCTTGCACAAATTCTTTGCCTTAAATCTATCTTCACCATTATGCACTGTCTTATTGCATCCAACAAAATAACAATTCCAAGTGTCTTCATGCCCGAAATCTTTTCATTGAAACTCTCTGCCAAATTATTGCAAACAAAATCCACCTTGCTTAACTCACCAAACTTGTTTCTGGCCCATAGCTTGGTGTGATGTTCTTCAAGGTATTTTTTCACCTTTGGCACTACATACATGTTCTGCAAGTAAGTAGCATGCGTGCTTGGGGGTGTATGTGTATGCTGATCGCCACAAGTCCTCTTCAAAGATCTTTCCTTTGAACTTCTTTGTGAAGTTAGTAGCAAGGTGCCGCATGCATTCCCTATGCTCAACCCCAGGAAACACAGCATCAACAACATTCTCAAGACCCTTGCATCCACCAGTGTGTATCACCAAGCCTTCAGGGTGACCAATTACTGCCCGTAGTCTTTGCATGAACCATGTCCAACTTTCATTTGATTTACCCTCAAGAACAGGATAAGCTATGGGTAGAAGCCCGGGGTGTGCGGATGCTGGCTTTTCCTTGCCTCCTCTTCATCGATCTCCTTCTCCTGCCCGGGGTATTGGGGATCCTCCTCCGCAGGCTCCTTTCCCTTATCCTTGGTGGAGACCATTGTGCTTCTAAACTTTAAGAATAGTTCCTGGCAGAAACAGATCAAAACAAAAACACGACGAGAACACGATATACGAACCTCGGGGGATCTGGGAGATTATATATTATGAAGTTTTATAACAAAAGGAAGGTACTGGGAGAAAACAGGTTGGAGACGGAGTCCGGGGCGGCCACACCACCTGCTGGCGTGGCCAGGGGGCCCACGCCAGGGGTGGTGTGAGCCACCCTGGCTCCGTTTCCGTCCCTGTTTCGCTTTGTTGCTTTCCTTGTTGGATAAAACTGCAAAAATATAACTGGATAGATTTTTCATGGAACTTTTCTTACCAGAACTGTTACCATTCGAAAATAGACTCTGCAGGTCTCTGAATTTGGTCTTTGATAAATTTTTCTGGAGTTACTACTTGAATAGCATCAATATCTGCATTGTATGAATCTCTAGCAATATAGTGCTTGAGTCGCTGACCATTCACCACTTGTGTCGTGTTATCTTTTAAAGATGAAATTTTTATTGCACCTGAATGATATACTTCTTCGATAACAAAAGGTCCTTCCCATGTTGAAAGTAGTTTCCCTGCAAAAAATCTGAGACGAGACCTATACAATAGAACCTTCTCACCAACATGGAACTCCCTCTTAAGAATTCTCCTGTCGTGCCATATTTTAACTTTTTCCTTAAAGAGTCTAGCATTCTCATATGCTTCACTTCTCCATTCATCCAACGAACTTAAGTCAAACAATATTTTCTCACCAGCTAGTTTACAGTCTCTATTAGGTTCTTTCACTTCCCAACAAGCTTTGTGTTCTAATTCTAAGGGCAGGTGGCAAGCTTTGCCATAAACCATTTTGTAAGGAGATATTCCCATAGGATTTTTATAGGCAGCCCTATAAGCCCATAAAGCATCGTTCAACTTTTTAGCCCAATTTTTTCTAGATCTATTAATAGTCTTTTGCAAGATGGATTTAATTTCTCTATTTGATAACTCTACTTGTGCACTAGTTTGGGGATGATAAGCTGAAGCAATTCTATGATTAACATCATATTTAGCAAGGGTCTTCATAAAACCACCATGAATAAAGTGAGAACCTCCATCAGTCATAAGATACCTAGGCACTCCAAACCTAGGAAAGATAATATCCTTAAGCATTTTTAAAGAGGTCTCCCCATCAGCACTTTTTGTAGGTATGGCTTCTACCTACTTAGTAACATAGTCAACAACAACAAGAATATGGGTATAACCCCTTGAAGGGGGAAAAGGACCCATAAAGTCGAATCCCCAACAGTCAAATGGTTCAATAACTAGAGAGTAATTCATAGGCATCTCATTGCGTCTAGAAATGTTACCTACTGGTTGGCACTCATCACATGATAATACAAATTTTCTTGCATCTTTAAAAAGGGTAGGCCAGTAAAAACCTAATTGTAGTACCATCTGTGTGGTTCTATCTCCCGCGTGATGTCCTCCATAGGCACTACCATGACATTTCCGCAATATCTCCTTTTGTTCATATTCTGGAACACATCTTCGCATAATACCATCTACTCCTTTATATAAATGTGGGTCATCCCAAAAATAATGCCTCAAATCATAAAAGAACTTCCTTCGTTACTGAGCTATAAAAGTTGGCGGCAAATACTTTGAGACAATAAAGTTAGCATAATCAACATACCAAGGGCTCCCTTGCGAGCTTAGCACTACCGCAGCCAACTGTTCATTTGGGAAACCATGATTAACATGCATAGGATCAAAATAGATGTTTTCCAATCGAGATAAATTATCAGCTACATGATTTTCAGCACCTTTCCTATCTACAATATGTAGGTCAAACTCTTGTAAGAGTAGCACCCATCTAATAAGCCTAGGCTTAGCATCTTTCTTTGTCATAAGGTACTTAATAGCAGCATGATCAGTATGAATGGTAACTCTTGAGTCAACAATATAAGGTCTAAACTTATCACAAGCAAAGACAACGACTAAGAATTCTTTTTCAGTAGTAGCATAATTCCTTTGAGCAGCGTCAAGAGTCTTAATAGCATAATGGATAACGTTTAACTTTTTATCTATTCGTTGCCCAAGGACAACACCTACAACAAAATCACTAGCATCACACATTATTTCAAAGGGTAAGCTCCAATCAGGTGGTTGAACGATAGGAGCAGTAGTTAAAGCCTTCTTTAGAGTTTCAAAAGCTTCCTTACAATCATCATCAAAGACAAAGGGTACATCTTTTTGAAGAAGATTAGTAAGGGGTTTTGATATCTTAGAGAAATCTTTAATAAACCTTCTATAGAAACCAGCATGACCAAGGATACTACAAATACCTTTGACGTCTCTTGGACATGGCATTTCCTCAATTGCCTCAACTTTATCTCTATCAACTTCTATGCCTCTTTCAGAAATCTTATGTCCAAGGATAATCCCTTCATTCACCATGAAGTGGCATTTCTCCCAATCAAGAACAAGATTAGTTTCTTCACATCTCTGCAAAACTTTATCGAGGTTAGGCAGACAATTATCAAAAGAAGTTCCATAGACGAAGAAGTCATCCATGAACAATTCCACAATTTCCTCACAAAAACCATGAAAGATAGCAGACATGCATCTTTGAAAAGTAGCAGGAGCATTACATAAACCAAAAGGCATACGTCTATAAGCATAGGTTCCATAAGGGCATGTAAAAGTAGTTTTTTCTTGATCTTGTTGTTTAATAGCAATTTGAGAGAAACCAGAGTATCCATCAAGAAAACAAAAATGGGTCTTTTTAGACAACCTTTCTAACATTTGATCAATAAAAGGAAGTGCGTAATGATCTTTCTTAATAACTTTGTTAACTTTTCTGAAATCAATGCACATCCTATAACCTACTACTATTCTTTGGGGAATAAGCTCATCATTATCATTAGGAACAACGGTAATTCCCCCTTTTTAGGGACACAATGAATAGGACTAACCCATTCACTATCAACAATAGGGTAAATAATACCAGCATCAAGGAGTTTCAATACCTCGTTTCTTACCACTTCCTTCATCTTAGGATTTAAACGACATTGGTGCTCTACCACTGGCTTTGCATCTGGTTCTATATTGATAGCATGCTGACATATAGTAGGAGAAATCCCTTTTAAATCATCCAGAGTATAACCCATAGCCCTTCGGTGTTTCTTCAATACCTCCAATAATCTTTCCTCTTCCTTCCCTGAAAGTTTAGAGCTAATAATAACAGGATATATTTTATTATCATCAATGTAAGCATACTTAAGATCGTCAGGTAAAGGTTTTAGATCGAAGACCGGATCCTTTTTAGGTGGCAACGTGGTACCCAAATCTTCCACAGGCAAGTTATGCTTAAGCATCTTAGGTTGACGACGGAGAATCTCGTCAATCTCATTTCTTTCTTCCATGAAGATTTCACTTTCGTGGTCTTCCATAAATTGCTGCAAAGCATTTTTAGGAGCAAGAGAAATAGAAGCAAGTTGTTCAACTCTAAAATCCTCATTATGGGTTTCATTTTCACAAGGTTCTTTAGTAAATTTCGAAAAATTAAACTCATAAGATTCCCCATCAAGTTTAGTTAAAAATTTCTCCCTTTTGCAGTCAATAATGGCTCCGCAAGTACTCAAGAAAGGTCTACCAAAAATGATAGGATAGGTTTTACTAACAGTTGAACCAAGTACTAGAAAATCAGCAGGATATTTAATCTTACCACAAAGAACTGCTACATCCCGTACAATACCAATTGGAGAGATGGTCTCTCTATTAGCAAGGTGAATAACGACATCAATATCTTCTAGTTCGCAGGGACTGATTTCATGCATAATTTCTTTGTAAAGCTCATAAGGGATAGCACTTGAACTTGCACCAATATCACATAAACCATAATAGCAATGATCACCAATTCTAATAGAAAGCGTAGGGACACTAGGCTTTTTAGTCCTATTAGGATGTGAAACAATATTAGAAGCATCCTCACAGAAGACTATGTGTCCATCTTCCACACTTTTAGTAACAGGGTCTTTCACAATTGCTACAGCAGGTTCAATGTTTATTTGTTCATCAGGTTTTACAGTTCTCTTTGCACTTTTATTGATTACACTAGTTATCATGGGATGCTCCTTTACCTTATCCGGGAAGGGCATTTTCTCGATATAAGGTTTAGGTAGGATGTGATCAATAGTGCAAAATTCAGTACTCCTGACATGAACACAATCAACAATATCTTTATATGGTGCATGATACTTGTTCCATCCCTTTTTCGGAATTTCAATATAAGAAGCAAAAGCCTTAAAACAATTTGTAATAACTTGAGAATCAAGACCATAAGCATTACTAATATTTTGAAAGTCATCAGTTCCCATAAAAGATTCAATAAATTCATAATCATAATTTATACCTGACGTTCTTCCTTTGTCATTCTCCCATGCTTCAGCATTGTCTTGAATACGGTATAGAAGATCCCATTTAGCTTCTTCTTCCATGCGTGTAAATGATCCAGCACAAGAAGCATCCAATAAATCCTTATCATGAAGAGAAAGCCTTGCATAAAAGTTATTGATAATAATATTGTTGGGGAGCTCATGAATGGGACATTTGAGCATTAGTAACTTCAATCTCCCCCAAGCTTGAGGTGTACTCTCTCCATCAAGAGGCCAAAAGTTGTATATTTGATTCCGATCATTATGAATCTCACTAGGAGGATAAAATTTAGAATAAAACAGAGGTATTACTTCCTCCCATTCAAGAGCTTGACCATTCTTTAGCAGCTTATACCATTCTTTAGCTCTTCCTTTTAGTGATAATGAGAATAACCTCTTCTTGACTTGATCTGTTGTAATGCCTGCACACTTAAACAACCCGCATAATTCGTGTATAAAGAGCAAATGATCACCAGGATGGACAGTTCCATCTCCAACATAATAGTTATCCATAACACGATCAATAATTCGTGTAGGTATTTTAAAAGTATCATTCCTAGTAGGTGGTGGTTCATCTACTACCTTAGCAGTGGTAGTAGCATTACGAAATAAGAAACTCAGCGAATTAACCATATTGAAATAAAGCAACTAACAGAAGTAAACAATACTCATAGTAGAAGTTTCCTTTACTAGTTCCACTCTCCAATAGCGCTTCACACCCCAGCAACGGCGCCAGAAAATAGTCTTGATGACCCACAAGTATAGGGGGTGTATCGCAGTATTTTCGATATGTAAGAGTGTCGAACCCAACGAGGAGCAGAAGGTGTTGGCGAATGGCTTGGAGCAGGAATTCTCTGTAAATACTTAGCAAACGGATTTTTAGGGGTTTTTTGATAATGCAGGTAAATAAAGTACAAGTGAATAAAAGACAATAAGAATAAATGCAGCAAGTGGCCCAATCCTTTCTTTAGCAAAGGACAAGCTGGTTGTATTACTTAAGATGACCAAATGTTCTCGAGGACACATGGGAATATCGTCAAGTGCTTTCGCTTCATATAGTTGATTAATCTTCTTTAGTTTGCTAAGTGTTGTGTGGGTGAACCTGTGCTAATGTACCGACCTTCCTAGGACTAATACATACTTGTGATTATACCCCTTTCAAGCATCCGCAAGTACAAGAAAGTAATTAAGGTAGAAACCTAACCACAACTTTAAACTCTAAGACCCTGACGTCCCTTGTGCAACGGTTTCCTAAGGGGGTTTCAGGTTTCTATCAATCCGGCAACCCCTACGATTAGTAGCCAAATACACAATGCATTCCCCTAGGCCCATATAGGTGAAGTCTCATGTAGTCGACGTTCACATGACACCACTAGAAGAAATACACCACAACTTAAATATCAAACTATTGAATCTTTCTCAACACAATTCCACTACTAACAACATGACTTCTCCCATGTCCTCAAGAACAAAACGAACTACTCACAAGACATCATATGGATCATGATCAGAAATGAAATAATGATGTGTAACAATCTGAACATAGATGATAATTCAATGGTTCACTCAATAGCATCAACTACAAGGAGTAATCAACACCGGGAAAGTTTCCCCTAAGAACTATGCAAGATTCAACCCAATTGTTACAACGGTATGAAGTGGTGATGGTGGTGCTGGTGGAGATGATGGTGGTGATGATGATGATGATCCTGATGAAGTCCAGCTTGATGGTGGTGTTGATGGCGACGATCTCCCCTCTCTGGGAAGGAATTCCCCCGGCAGAATTCTGTCTGCCAGAGAGATCTTTCTTTCTCGGTGTTTTCCGCCCCGTAGAGGCGACAAAATCTTTCTGTGGTCTCTTCCCGAGTCTTAGGGTTTTGGGAGGATAATATGCGCCAGAGGGGAGAGCCTGGAGTGGGCCAGGGTGGCCACACCACCTGCTGGAGCGGCCTAGGGTGGCCCGTGCCAGGGGGTGGTGTGGGCCCCCTGTGGCCCATCTCCACTCCCCCTTCTGGCAATCTTTGTCTTCTGGAAAAATAGGATTTTCCATGTATTTTCCCGGATTTTCTGATCTTCACGAATTTTGCCTCCAAACAGCACCTTTTCCATCAGAATCCTGACTGCAACGGTCCATGCTCCAAAATTCATCAAGCATGCAAAAAAAGATGAAATAACATAAGTATCATCTCTTAATATGAAATATATCAATGATTAACAGTAAGTTATGATATAGAATAGTGATGCAAAATGGACGTATCACTGGGCGGTGGACGGTGGCAAGGAGATAGGGCAGGGAGGGAAGGGGAGAGGACGTGAGGGGATGGCAAGGAGGGGATGGCGGGAGGACGACGACCCAAGGGGAGGACGAGAGCGGTGCTAGACCGAACGAAGTGGTGGCGGTAGGAGTAGAGGTGAGGAGCGGAGCGGAGCTGGTTGCAACAAAACATGGAAAATTGCACAATAATGTGTTGGTGGGCGGCACTAGCCCTCGAACTTGGGATGCATGCCGTCGAAGGTGGAGGAGGCGGGCCCGCTAGTCAGAAAACATGCCACGTCATCATCCCCTGTTTCTGATTCCCTTTAAAAAAAGAAAACACGCCACATCGTTATCCCCTGTTTCTGATGGTGTTGTTACAATTCTACGGTACATAGTGGCATAGAATTAATATCGTATAAACATAAGGGCACAGTCGTCAACATTTCTAAAATGAAACCTGGTCTCCTACCTGTCCTGGTACATTGCCCGATGAGGTGGATAGCCACGACCGATCTTTTAATACCTTCGCACTCTTATGCTGAGAAGGGAAATACAGATTGAGCGGTTAATGCAACGAGTGTCAAATTATTACCCTCTAAGGAAATGGGGGATGATTATTTTCACACGTGCCCATAGTCCAAACCTACTGTCAGTCTTTCACTCCCCTTCTCCGACAAACCATAGTTCACCTTGCGCAGCTCCTCCGCACCGCACCACCTAGGGTAACATGGCCCCGCCTAAGCAGCCGCCCCCGCGACAGCCGCCCCCGCGACAGCCGCCGAAACTGGGGTATTTAGCCCCTCTAATGCAGGCTATGAAGCTCTACTTCAAGGCCGGTCTCCCATTGCCCTTCCAGGTAGATGATTTCGCAGAATGTGCCGAATCGGCCGTGGCGGTGGCACCGGCATCGTCGGCGCCAGATGCGGCAAGCAGGGCCAAGAGAGCAGGCAGTGGGAAGAAGGTACATATCAAATCATTCATGAGAGCACGCCGCCGAGGGTAGACACCCTCGAACAGGGCAGCGCCAAGGTCTAGGAACTCTCGCGTCCATGCTTTGGCGCGGGCTACCTTACCGCAGTGGGGGAGGCTGGGAACACGCCGTGTGCGGCAAAGACGCTCCATCCAACGCACCGTCGGAGGCCTTACCGTGGCGGCGACCAAGCGTCTACACTCAGCATGTTGGATTATTCGACAGTCGGAGCCGGCAGCGGGCATCAGCTTAGCGCTAGAATTCAGGTTCCAGTTCACATGGACCTACGATCCCAAGAAGAAGATGCCGAATTTCAGTTTCGAAGAAATCATTGCGGTGGCACGGATGGTCCAATTGAACCGGGACTGGTGCATGCAAAACGGTCGTGCATGAATGATGCAGATTTCTTGTAGTTTGGCGGGAAGGCAATAGATTAGTTTGGGGTTAAATGATCAAAGAACTTACGTCCTCTCAAGGCAATTGGCCAGCCAACTTTTCTGGTGGAGATCTGCAGTTTCTTCAGTGTAGAATAGTTAAGTTCAGACTGAAGAATGGTTTTTATAGATGAAATGCTGACGAATTGTTCTATAAACTAGTAGGAAGCTTAGCCCACTTTTCTGCAGGTATAAGATCCTTGTGTATGGAAGTACTACTGTTGTAAGCAAATACTGGCAAGTATCTATTTCCTTCAATTACTAGTCGTGGTTAAATCCAGTTAACTGGCATTTTTTATCCTAGACTACAGATTTTGCGTCTACAGTCTGTGTTGTAAACCATTTTTTCCTTTGTCTTGTGTTGTCTGCAAAATGGTCATGCAGTTCAACGTGTTACAAATATAGCTAGCTACCTTGTACTTGAAGAGGAGATGAACTACATTTTCCTGGCATCCACAGAATTAACATTGCTCATTGCCAGACCACCCTCTTTTCATGAGGTTGTCCTTGGTTATTCATAGAAATTATAAAGCACAGTGTTCAACTACATCGATTCAAACTATTACACACACACTACATCAAATTCATTACCCACACATACTACATCGATTCAAACTACTAAACACACATACTACTTCGAATTCATTACCGACACATACTACATCGATTCAAACTATTACACATTTTTAGTCGATGCTAACTTCCTGCTACGCTCTCCATACTAAAAATTCATTAGCCACACATACCACGGAAATTCACTAGAGCTCTGTCTTCACTCGAGGGAAATCAGAACCACCAGCTTGTCCAAGCCCAGTTCCCCCACCAAAATTGTGTGCGCTGTCGCAAAACGGTGGTGGTCCTGTGCCATCGATCCTTCCATACCAACACTGCAGGCGACGAGGATTCTTTCTGCCAGCCTCTTCGGGGTTGTCGTTGTATTGGGAACGAAAATACCTAAGCAGGTTAGATAGAGGTGTGGGGACTAGCAGGGAAACTATCGATGGCGTCCGCAGGCGGGATTGGATACGAGCAAGTGCAGCTGGACACAGGAAGTACCCAGGTTCGGAGCCCTCGCGATGAGGTAAAGCTCCTACTCCTGCCGATCTGTCTATGAGTGGTATACGGGCTACAATCGCTCCTTGATCTGTATTCTCTAGCTACTGCCTTAAATGCACTAAGACCAACCCCTTCTACTGGGACCTTGCCTCTCCTTATATAGGAAGAGAGACAACAGTCTTCTTGGCGATCCCAAGGGCCCCATAGGTCCCAGCCGCTAGTCGCCTACGATTTGACGCTTACATTCCATCGTGGCGATAAGGTCGTCGTGGGTACAATGAACACCGTGCGAGCCCATCGTCAGCATCTGGCCACTATCCCCGCGTCACCCTGCAAAGTCTTCGGTATGGTCGGGTAGTTGTGGGTCTTGTTGTCGTACCAGGGCGTACCATGCACTATGCGGCACGTCGCAATGTCCTCTTGATTGAGTCCGGCTACGCTGATGTAGCCAGCTGCTCCTCACTGTTCCGGCTACCGTGAGGTAGCCGACTCATTGTTCTCGTTGCGCCAGCCGGACGCGATCCGACTGCCGTGATTCTTGTCTGGTTGGGGTATCCGGAGGTCATCCCCCCGACACTAGCCCCCAAGCACATGTAGATTTTGCCCTTAGGTGAAATGATCCGGAGGTCATGTTGAATTTTCTGGCCGGATACGCCTGGCAGTTGCGCTACCCGTGACGCTGCCGACGTGGCCATCTGGCGCATGCGCCATCATTACCACGGCGGGCAGATAACGCCGTGACGTCGCCGTGAACCGCCTCTTTCGCTTCGCCCGGGATCATCTATGCATCTCGTGCCTGCGCAAAGGATCCTGCGCAGTGGGGAGAGCGGGGTGCGGCTAGGTGGTCGCCACGTGGCATCGCGGGTGGTTTCGCTTCCAGGTCTTTAAAGGGCCACCCGGGGAGAGCAGTTCGTCGCTCCGTTCGCTGCTTCCCCAATCTTCTCATGCGCCCTTGCCTTCCTCGCTCGCTGCTGCTGCTATCGTAGTCCGCCGTGCCGCCAGTTTAGCATCATCGACGGTACGGGCCACCGCCACTCTTCAACTAGAGTGCCTCCCCGTGAGCCAGAGATGGCCGCCAAATGGAGGAGCACATCCAAAAGTACCATGCCACCCGCGTGCTACCGCTGAACACTGAGGTGGAGGTGCGGCTGGCGCCGGAGGGAGAGGAATCATCGCACCCGGCGGAGGGGGAGCGGGTGATTTTTCTGTCGTATCTTGCCCATGGCTTCGTGCTGCCGGTGCATCCTTTCTTCCTTACTTTTCTTGCTTTCTTCGACCTCCGCCTCCACCACCTAGGTGCCAATGCCATCAAGACGCCGGCGCACTTTGTGGCCTTCTGCGAGAGTTATCTCCGGGTCCAGCCAGATCTCGGGCTCTTTTTCCGGCTCTTCCGAGTCCAGCCGTAGGTCCAATTCACCAAGGGGCCGCTGGTGACGTGCGGCGGCGCCTCCATCTACTCCCGCACGCAAACCGGCTACCCCAAGTTCCGGCTGTAGGACATGGTGCGATTGTGGCAACAGTCGTACTTCTATGTCCGCAACCTCACCGCCGAGGTCCGGATCAACTTTCCGGCTTTCTAGGACGTGGAATCTACCCGGCAGTAGTGGGATCTGAAGATCTACGGCAAGAAGACGGAGTCGGATGCGATGCTTCAACGCATGCGCGCCCTTGTCAGCACCGGCTTAACCGGCCTGGACATCACCCTGAGCTGGATGTCCAGGCTAATGATGCCACTGCAGCAGCACACGCACAAGATGTGCTTCTACTCCGGCCGGCTGGACCCGACCCAGCTGTCCCGCCACGATCCCCGCTAGCACAACCTGAAGGAGTGGGTATGGACGATCACGAAGGAGCGACTGCCGGAAGGCTGGAAGTTCGGGTTGGTCCCTTATAGCCGCGACAACCGCGCGCCCCGGGTAAGTCTCGCCAGCCGGATTTTCTTTCTTACGATTTTTTTCTATCCGGCTAATCTCTTGCGCTTCTTTTTCTTGGCAGATGTTCCCCTGCATCCTCCGGAAGGAGGGCGAGACCCCTCTCTAGAACTTCATGCCTGACCTACTCGAGCAGCGCGCACGCCGGTCAGGCAAGGAGTCGGATGGGGACGGCGACGTATTCCCTAGCCGGAATGATGAGCCGGCCGCCGACCCCCACACGGAGGTTGACGAGGAGGAGGAGGTCGTGCCGGCTCCCGAGCCGACTCAGCGCCGCGTGACGGATGGCGATTCTAGCCGGTCCGGCACCGGCGGGAGCAGCTCAGCTGGTCTGGTGCCGGCAGGAGTGGCTCTGTCCGGTCCATCGGAGGAGGTGGCGGGGGAAGCTGGCCCACCGTGGAGGAGCCGGCCCCCAAGAGGAGCCGGACCGGTAGCCTTCCACCTAGCCGTCTTGGTCGTAAGAAGGGTCCGGCCCGCGTGGTGCCAAGGTAAGCTAACTGCTGGTCCTTTTGCCTTTTCCTCTTTTCCTCATGCGACTTTCGTCTTTTGCTTATCTGCTTCTGTTTCTCTCTTGCTTTCCGCTGCCCAGCACGCTGGTCTCCTTTGGCGCCGCGAGCCTGGCGCGGGCGCCCACTAGCTCGCCGCCCCGCGCCGGACACGGCGCCGCCCGCATCTACCTCCGCTCCCCCTCCTTCGTCCAGGCGCCTGCCTCGCCGCTTAAGCCGATCCGCAGCTGAGCGGGGACGCTCCACCGACTGTGGTGGTGCAGCCGGATATGGCTGCACCCTCTTCACAAAGTGGAGGTAGTTCTCCTGCGGTGGCGCGGAGGGCCTCCGCCGGCAAGGAGCTCATGGTTGTCACCAACGACAACTCCGACAATGAGCCGGGAGAGGAGTGGTGGACGGCGATGGCCGAGGCAAAGGAGTTGCTGGTTGCCAATGCCATCGAGGATGACGCCTCCTCCGCCGCTTCGTTGGCGGACCTTGCCGCCACCCTTGAGATGGCAGTGAAGGAGATGCAGCTGCTCGAGGCTGCGGCCGGCGGTAACCGGACCCTGGAGCAAAAGCTTGCGGCTGCTAACGGGACCTCGCAGAGTAAGTCCTCTCAGCCAGATACTTTGGCCTTTTATTTTCTTCGTTTTTTTGATAGTCGGCTTTTTGCAGCCATCATGGTGTGCGCTCAGCGGGAAATCGATTGCCTGAAGAAGGCGAACGACCGACTTTGCAAGTCCAATTCTACACTTTGGCTGCAGAATAAGGACTAGCACACCAAGCTGGACGTCCTGGAAGCCACCATCAAGGAGCGCGACGCCACCCTCGCCAGCCGGGCCCAGGCATTTTACCTCCTTGAGGCCCAAAACAAGGACAAAGAGAAAGAGGTCAAACGGCTGATGATTCGGGAGAAGGCTCTGGTGGAGGAGATGATGCAGGTTGGCCACATGACGAAGGTAAGTTTTCTCTCTGACTCCCTTCGTCTTTCCTGATCTGGTAGCCGAATCCGACGTTCTTTTTTCTGACAGACTTTTATCCCGGGATAGACCTGCTGGCATATAACCGGCTACAGGAGAACTGGCCGGGGGAGCAGCCGACCGCCCAGGAGTTGGTCGTCCTTCTTGGCGAGGAGGCCACCAAGCTTCGCTAGGCGGCTCAGGCCATCTTCACGTTTCTATGGCCGGATGCTCTGGTTTCGGAAACGATGGCGCAGCTGGCGGCCAAGGTGGCGGATGTGCCAGCTACCGTCGGCCGCCTGAGGGATCTGGCGGCACGAGCCGGGGAAGATCGATGGGGGTTTCCGTGCCGGTGCCGACCTCGCCACCATCCGCCAGGCCCATCCGGAGCTCTGGGCCTCCGCCATCAAGATTGCCGACTACGCGGACATCGACGAGGTCCTCACCGACTCAGAGTCTGCCGGCACTCCAGATGCGGAAGCTTCGTCGTAGCCGATCGATGGGGACGCCGGAGCAGGATCAGCCAACGCGCCCCCTCCTCCTCCCGAGACTGCTACTAGCCAGGATCCTCCGCACGGCAAAGGCCCTTCTGCCTAGATATGATCCCGGGATGCCGGGTGTACTTGTTATTTTGTCTTGTTCTGCTTGAACCTTATTGTCTGTGCCGGCTATCTCTAACGCCGGGTGAACTTATGGGAGCTTTGTCTCCCCCTCTTTTTATATCCAACTGAACTATTCGGCTTGCTTCCTAACTTGTGATTTTCGTGTGCTCCGAAGATTTGATATTTCACCGATTGAATTTATCCGGCTGACTTCACTCGGCTGAACGCCTTTAGCCGGGAACTCAACTCAAAGGCCCAACACTCATCGGGTGTAAAGATTAGATTCGAGTAGCTGGCATAGCCAGGTGCTTCAAATCTTCTCTTTTCTTCAAATCTTTAGCTTTGTGCGGCTAGACACCTCTAGCCGGTTACTTCCACTGGCTGGACGCCTGCAACCGGGAAGGACGCCCGCGTTAGTCGGTTAAGAGAGCATCAGGGCGTCAATAGGTTAGTCGGTTAAGGTAGCGCCTTTTAGCCGGAAGGCGGATTTGTTTTTGAAAACTAGCTTGTGCCTCTCTGGACACTTAGCCACTTTCCCGTGTGCTCTTCTGTTTACGCTGCGTCCTTGCCGGGTAGCCGGGTTGCGGTCTGCAGCCGGAATCGAAGGGAGCTGACAATACATTGCGCACGGTACTGACAGGTTGGTAGCTGGATTGTCTCAAGCTAGTTGCAAGGCCGGGACACCCGATCTGTCGCATCTCCTCCCCATTTTTCATGTGGGATGCCTCGGGGTTTTGCTCTTGCTAATGGACAGCCAAAGTTGATGCATGGCTGGGACGAAGAGTGGGCCTCTGACATCATCGCACACTACTCAGCCGGTTTGTTGATTTAGTAGGTCGGGCCAGCCGGCGAGCCCCGGGTAGGGGTTGCCAGAGCCGGAAACACTGAACCAGGAACAAGTACACACCAATTTCTAGCAAGGAGCCCCCGAGCATCTCGTAGGGGTCTGCATTTTCATTCATAGGGTTTGCGGGATACATACACTTTCTGGTGACTAGGTGTAAAACGGGCAGAGCAGGGCCGCGTTCCAGGGGCGTTCTGTCTCCTCGTCCGACTTGTCCATCTTGTTCTTGCACGGCTGCTGCACATCGATGAGGTAGTAGGAATCGTTGGGCAACGCCCGACTGATGATGAAGGGACCCTCCCAGGGCGGTGATAGCTTGTGCATTCCCTTCGTGTCTTGTACCAACCGGAGAACCAGGTCGCCCTCGTGGAATGCGACGGGGCGGATCCGGCTCGAATGGTAGTGGCGTAAGCGCTACTGGTACAGGGCCGATCTAGACAATGTCAGCTCGCGGGCCTCCTCGAGGAGGTCCACGCCATCCTCCCGCGCCTCCTGGTTGGCCTTTTCATCGTAGAGGAGCTTGCGTGGTGAGTCGAACTCGATGTCCGTGGAGAGGACGGCTTCCAAGCCGTAGAGGAGGAAGAACAGGGTGAAGTCAGTTGACCTATTCAGTGCGGAGGCTCCACAGCACAGCCAGAAGTTCTTCGATCCAGCATCCGGGTGACCGCTCCAAGGGCTCGATGAGGCGTGGCTTGATGCCGGCTAGCACTAGGCCGTTTGCCCTTTCGACTTGCCCGTTGGATTGCGGGTGCGCAACGGAAGCAAGGTCCAGCCAGATGCCATTGTTGCCGCAGAACCGGGCGAACGCCCCCTTGGCAAAATTCGTGCCGTTGTCGGTGATGATGCTGTTGTGGTAGCCGAACCGGTTGATGATGTCGGTGAAGAAGGTGAGGACTGTCGCCCCGTCCAACTTCCGGATAGGCTTGGCCTCGATCTACTTTGTAAACTTGTCCACCGCCACCAGCAGATGGGTCATGCCTGCACGCACCCGGTTGAAGGGGCTGACCATGTTGAGGCCCCAGACAGCAAAGGGCCAGGTGATTGGTATGGTCTTGAGTACCGAAGCCGGCATGTGTCTGAGCTGCCCGAAGCGTTGGCGCCCGTTGCACGCGTGGACTAGCTGCTCGGCGTCCTCGAGGGCGGTGGGCCAAAAGAAGCCGTGGCAGAACGCCTGACAAATATTGCCCTAGATGAAGCGTGATTCCCACACTCGCCCTAGTGGATGTCTTTGAGTAGCCGGTAGCCTGTGTCCACATTGACACACCTTTGGAAGATGCCGGATACGCTGTGCTTGTACAATTCCTTGTTGATGATGGTGTACGTGTGCTCGCGGTACCGGATTTGCCTGGCCTCCACCTCGTCATCCGAAAGCTCCCCATTGGCGATGTAGTCTGATACGTCCAAAACGTATCTACTTTCCCGAACACTTTTGCTATTGTTTGTCCTCTAAACTTGTGTGATTTGGATGCAACTAACGCGGACTAACGTTGTTTTCAGCAGAATTGCTTTGGTGTCTACTTTTTGTGCAGAAAATCAACTACCAGGAAAAATCCCGGAAAATATGCCAAAAATCCTATTTCACCAGAAGACTCCCGGAGCCAGAATACGAGACGGAGGGGGACTGGGCCCAGGCCACACCACCTGGCCACGCAGGCTAGGCCTGGCCGCGCCAGGGGGTGGTCTGACCACCCTAGACACCCCTCGGCCTCCCTCTTCGCCTATAAGATGCCTACTGACCTAAAAACTCAGGGGGGGTCGACGTTTTTCCAGAAGGAGTTCCGCTCCACCGCCACCACCAGATTCCACGATTCGGAACCTAAAACTCCGTTCTGGCACCCTGTGGGGATGGGGAATTGGAGGAGATCATCGCCATCATCATCACCATCGCTTCTCCATCGACCATCCATGTTTCCCCCATCTATGAGTCAGTAATCCCCCGCTGTAGGCTATGTGGATGGTAGGGATTGGATGAGATCGTTCATGTAATGGCATCAGATTGTTAGGGCATGGTGCCTAGTATCTTCTATTAGTGCTTTATGACTTTGTTGCGACTTGTTATGCTTAATGCTTGTCACTAGGGCCCGAGTGCCATGATTTCAGATCTAAACATGTTATTGATTCATTATGATAGTATTGTTTATGGTCTTATCTGCAAGTTGTATACACGCGTTGTTATCCGGAACCAATGGCCCCGAAGTGAAAGAAATCGGGATAACTAGAGGGAATGGCTTTGATGTGAGGATTACATGTGTTCACGGAGTGTTAATGCTTTGCTCCGGTGCTCTATTGAAAGGAGCACCTTAATTGCCAGTAGTTCTCTTGAGGCCCCGCTGCAAACGGGCTAGCAGGTGATGACCCACAAGTATAGGGGGTGTATCGCAGTATTTTCGAGGGAAGTGAAACCCAATTTATTGATTCGACACAAGGGGAGCCAAAGAATATTTATAAGCCTTAACAACTGAGTTGTCAATTCAGCTGCACCTAGAAACAATCTTGCTCACATCAGTTTATAAGTAGCAACAGTTTTGTAGTAGGAATAGTAAAGCAAAGACAATAGTAACAAAAGCAGAAACGATTGTGATTGATGCGATGAGGCATAGGGATGGATGGACAGGCGTTGCATGGACAAGACAATCCACATAGCAATCAGAACATAGGGCAATTGCAGATAAATAAGATAAAGCATCCAAGTACTAGACAATCCTAGGCATGTGTTCCATATATAGTCATACGTGCTCGCAATGAGAACTTGCACAACATCTTTTGTCCTGCCAAACTGCTTGCGGTGGGGCCTCTAGGGAACTACTGGCAATTAAGGTGCTCCTTTTAATAGAGCACCGGAGCAAAGCATTAACACTCCATGAACACATGTGATCCTCACATCAAAGCCTTGCCCTTCCGGTTATCCCGATTTCTGTCACTTCGGGGCCATAGGTTCCGGACAACGACGTGTGTATACAACTTGCAGATAAGATCCAAAACAATACTATCATAATGAATCAATAATATGTTCAGATCTGAAATCATGGCACTCGGGCCCTAGTGACAAGCATTAAGCACAACAAGTCGCAACAAAGTCATAAAGCACTAATAAAAGATACTAGGCACCATGCCCTAACAATTTGATGCCATTACATGAATGATCTCATCCAATCCCTACCATCCCCATAGCCTACAGCAGGGGATTACTCACTCATAGATGGGGGAAACATGGATGGTCGATGAAGATGATGGTGGAGATCGATGGAGATGGCTCTGGGGGCACTTCCCCGTCCCGGAAGGGTGCTGGAACAGAGACTTTCTGTCTCCCGAATCTCCCCTTCGGTGGCGGCGGTGCAGCAGAACTTTTCGTGGAAAAACATCAACCCCCCAAAGTTTTTAGGTCAGAAGGCTTCTTATAGGCGAAGAGGGAGACCGAGGGGGGGTGCCTGGGGCCACCACACCATGCCCTGGCTTGGCCAGGCCTAGCCCGCGCCTGGGGGGGTGTGGCCAGCCCCTGGCTCTCCTTCGTCTCGTATTCTGGCTCTTGGAGTCTTCTGGAAAAATAGGCACTTTGGCTTTTGTCCCGTCCAATTCCGAGAATATTCATTTTCTGACTTTCCTGGAACCAAAAACAGCAGAAAATAGGCAGCTGGCACTGTGGATCTTGTTAATAGGTTAGTCCAAGAAATCATATGAAAAGTACTCCAAAGTGTGGACAAAACACAAGAAAGTGGATAAAACCAAGCATGGAGCATCAAAAATTATAGATACATTTGCAATGTATCAGCAGGACAAAAGATGTGCAAGTTCTCATTGCGAGCATGTATGACTATATATGGAACACATGCCTAGGATTATCTAGTACTTGGATGCTTTATCTTATTTATCTGCAATTGCCCTATGTTCTGATTGCTATGTGAATTGTCTTGTCCATGCAACACCCGTCCATCCATCCCTATGCCTACCACACTCGAATCCTACTGTTTGCTGCTATTGTTACTGCTGCATTTACTTTACTACTACTGTTACTTTACTATTCCTACTACAAAACTGTTGCTACTGATAAACTGCTATGAGCAAGATTGTTTCCAGGTGCAGCTGAATTGGCAACTCAGTTGTTAAGGTTTATAAATATTCTTTGGCTCCCCTTGTGTTGAATCAATAAATTGGGTTTCACTTCCCTCGAAAATACTGTGATACACCCCCTATACTTGTGGGTCATCAAGACTATTTTCTAGCGCCGTTGCCAGGGAGCATAGCTTTATTTATCAAGTTCACTTGGATTCTCTATTGTTCGCTACTATCCATCCATCATGGGTAAGTCTCGTGATGGCAAGGTTCCTATTTTACCATCCACTACAAGAAGAGGTACGGTTCTGAACACCTCTGTTGCTCTTGATTCACCATCTGTTATGAGTAACCTCGTTACACCACCACATACACATGCTACAAACACTGCTACTACTGCTGAATGTGAAACTTCTGATACTTATGATGCTGCTTCTACTGTGCTTGATAAGAGTGGTTCATTAGGTCCTTTCCTAGATGCTACGATTGCTAGAACTATAGCTGGAAATACTGAAACTCCTAATGAAGACACTACTACACCTGTTATTTCACCTGAGTCTAGTGAGAGCTATGATATTGAAGACGGTTATGTTGAGATGACCGATGAATTTATTAAAGAATGTAAAAACACCCATGATAGGAGCGCTGCTAAGAGTCTCCTTGAGAGGCGTACTATTAGACCCAAATTGTCTCCTATTGCTAAGTTTGCTGCTTCTCCCATAAACATTAAAGATAAAGATTATGATTTCTCTCTTGATCTATCTTACATAGCTATTGTTGAAAAAGAACCTTTTTGTGGGACTAAGAATGAAAGTGCGGTAGCACATATGACTGAGCTTTCTACCATGAGCGGCTTGTTTTCCGATGATATCAAGATGCGTACCTACTTTGTTGCTAAGATTTTCCCCTTTTCACTGAAAGGAGAAGCTAAAACTTGGTTTAGTAATTTACCTCTTGGATCTATTGATAGCCCTGATTGCTTGATTAGTACTTTCCTACAGAAATATTTTCCTCCTAGTGCTAGACATGCTATTTTGCAGGAACTTTTTGATTTTAAACAGGGAGAAAAAGAAATATTGCCTGGATCTTGGGCAAGGTTTTG
The DNA here is from genome assembly GCA_023614405.1 of Avena insularis. NCBI lineage: Eukaryota > Viridiplantae > Streptophyta > Magnoliopsida > Poales > Poaceae > Avena > Avena insularis. Next base: position 178,515 of record JAJUPC010000446.1, read on the forward strand.
TGCTTTGATTCATGCATAGGCTGGAAGTCCATTACTTAAGAATGAGCTTCTTGATATATTTTATAATGGACTAACTAAAGAATCTAGGACATACCTAGATAGTTGTGCTGATTGTGTTTTCAGGAATAGGACTCCCAAAGAAGCTAAGGAATTAATGGCTAAAATAAGCAAGAATTATGAAGATTGGACTCCTCTTGAACTAGCTATACCTGAAGTAGTTATACTCGAACCAGCTATACCTGCGCCTATACCATTATCAAAAAAGAGGGGAATTATTGAATTAAATGATGAAGTGATGAAGGAAGCTAAGAAATGTCTTAAGGAGAAGGGAATTAAAGCTGCAGATGTCAAGAATTTACCTCTTATAGAAGAACTACGTAAGCCTATCCCCTACTCATCCACTATTGAGGTACACTCTCTCCAACACTTTGATGAAGGTGATATCCCTTACTTTAAACCTCCTGATCAATTCTTAGAAGAATTTGATATTTTCATTGTTAAGCAAGATAATTTTAATAATAGGGTGCAAAATCATCTAATGGAAAACTCTAGAGCTATTCTTGAGTTAAAAGATATTGTGGAAAGAACCTCTAATGATGTCAAAATGATTGTTAAACACTTTCAAATGGTTCAAACTCAAATAGATCAACTTATTAAAGTGCAAAAAGACTTGCTAGTTAATGCTGCTAAAGAAAAACATGCTTATGAAATTAGAACTAAAAGTGGTGCTGCTACCCAGGATCCTCTATATCCTGAGGGGCATCCTAAAAGAATCGAGCGGGATTCTCAACAAGCTGAAAATAATGGTACTACTTGTAAGAAAAGAAAAAATAAACATAAAACTATTGTAGAACCCTCTGAACCTGCTAAAGATCCTAATAGTATATCTATCTCTGATGCTAAAACTGAAAGTGGTAATGAAGAAAATGATGTTCCTGATAAAGAAAAAGTTGAAGAAGAACCTGAAAAGCACACTAAGAATACTAAATACACTAAACAAGATTTTATTGCTAAGAAACATTGTAGTGAAAGAGAGCCTTGGGTCCAAAAACCTATGCCTTTCCCTGATAAGAAACACAAGTCAAAGGAAGATAAACACTATAATAAGTTTTGTAAGTGGATGAAACCTTTATTCCTGCAAATTCCTTTGACTGATGCTATTAAACTGCCTCCTTACTCAAAGTATATGAAGGATATTGTCTCGAATAAAAGGAAGATCCCTAATGAAGAAATTTCTACTTTGCTTGCTAATTATTCCTTTAATGGTAAGGTTCCAAAGAAACTTGGAGACCTAGGGATTCCAACTATCCCTTGCTCTATTAAAATAGTTATGTTAGAACTGCTTTGTGTGATTTGGGAGCTAGAGTTAGTATTATGCCTTTCTCTCTCTCTATAAGAGACTTCAACTAGAAAAATTAATACCAACTAATATATCTTTGCAAATGGCTGATAAATCTACCACTATTCCTGTTGGTATATGTGAGGATGTACCTGTTTAAGTGGCTCATAATTGCTTGATATTAACTGATTTTGTTGTTCTTGAAATGCCTGAAGATGATAATATGTCTATTATTCTTGGGAGACCTTTTCTTAATACTGCAGGAGCTATTATTAATTGTAATCAAGGAAAGGTGACTTTCAATGTTAATGACAAGGAACATACTGTCTATTTCCCCTTGAAGATTGATAGGACTTATGGTTTGAATTCAGTTGAACATGTTAAGGGCATTCAAGTTGGAGAAATATATTGTCCCATTCCAAGAGAAAAATTTGAAACTGTTATGATTGGGACCATTCCTATCAAAGTTGAGGTAACATAATCATTAGTGGAATACAAAGTTTTGTTTCACATAAAATTGTTTTGGTAACAAGACCTGATCAACCTTGTTAACAAAAGGATTTCATTGAACAAAACAATGTTTTCACCATGATTATCTCCGCTTACTTCTATTCTATCCATTTTAGTTTTTGCTTTCGTTTAGTTTTCTTTTCTGTTGTTAGTTGCTTGAATGTTAGAGTGTCTTAGAACTTCTATAGTTCTAGCCTTGTTTTGTCATTGCATGTTTTCCAAAAAAATCTTTTTCTGTCAGAAAAGTCATTCATCTATGCCTGAAAATTGCCCAAAAATAAAGTGTCTCGAAAAATTCCAGAAAATTCATATTAAATTTTTACGTGAAAAAAGGGGCAGAGGAGTGCCTGGAAGGAACTAGGGGGGCCCACCAGGCAGGCACACCACCTGGTCGCGCGGCCTGCCCTGGGTGGCGCCATGGCATGGTGTGGGCCACCCCTGGCCCTCCACTCACTCTCTCACTTGCCACTTTCTTCTCTCTCCTGAGTAAAATCCAGTTCATTGCTCAAAATCGCGTTCTTGCTGTGCTTGCCCTCGATTTCTCGATCTCCTTGCTCAGCCCATCTTTGCTGCTGAAATTTGGAGCATTTGTTCTCTGGTATGTGACTCCTCCGCTTGTCCAAGTAGATTTGTGTTTAGTGGTTTATATCTTGAGTATTTTGCTGCTGTAGGTGAGAGGTTATGAGAGCTTGTAAGCTTGTTTGATGCTGAGATATAGTTTTGATGCATGTTTAGGCCTCTTACAAGTCCCTATGAGTAGTGCCCTTCATTATATTCACTTTGCAATCACTTGTTTAATAGGTGTTTAAATTTCAGAATAGAAGATGAATGAGCATCAACTAAACTAGCATGAACTATGGGTGCCTGAGGTTATGAAGGTTCACCAGGAGGAGGAAGTTTTTCCTTCCATTTATCCATGCTCTGAGTTCATGAGAGTTGCAGGAATTCTCCAGGATTTCCACACTTTGGTTTCTAATGCAGGATTGGAGCACTTTTTGGAAGATGAACCTTGTCAATTTGTGAAGCTAACCATGTCTGTGGTGCAGGACTTTCAATTTAGTTACTCTTTTCCTAACCCCATGGTCCACTAAAAAGTTTACAATATTGCTGTCGACCTTTCTCTCGATGACTTCTGTGCAGCTATTAAGGTACCTCAGTGGGGATCATGTAGAAGGATTAAAGAGCGACCTGCACCACTCATGGATTTATACGCAGAAATTTGCCAAGGGAGCAGCTTCTCGAAGGAGAGTGGGAAAATCCGTAACATTCATCTCCCCTCCATTCGCTACTTTGCTTACTTTATTGCCAAGTGTGTTCTTGCTAGGAAAACTGCCAATAAGTTATCTTCGTATGATCTGCATTCATCTCTGCTACTCTTAAACGAGATAGGACTTATAACTTGGGTGCCTTGATAGCTTTCCGTCTTGCCGCTAACCGCGAGAAATGTGGAATTTGTGGGGACCTCATTGCTTCTTGTTTACTAGCATTGCATGGTTTAGTGCCTCATCATCTAGACCTACAGTTTCCCATAGAAAGGCTTGATGTTAATTCCATGATACAGCATAAATTTGTTTCTTCATGGGCTAGTTTGAGTGAGTTGTCTTATGAAATAACCTTTCTCAAAGCTGGTTGGAGAAGGAGCAAGTCTGAGCGTGTTGTTCTTTTACCTGCACCTGTTTTGTTTATCCTTGATAACGGGTAGGATGGTCCCTCACGGAGGAGGAGTTTGATACGTACTTGGGAGAGCTCTCCCAACAGGAGCAGGATACTAGAAGGGAGGTCACAAATGATTCGGTCCAGCCCTCGAATGAGGGGGAGTCTTCATATCAGCAGCCTACTTATGATTGGGGAGCTTCTTCTTCTTCCCAAGGGCCTAACTATGATCATTCTTGCAATGACCCACCTGCTTGGAACCCTTACTCGTATTTGGATTGATACCCACTTAGGCCAAAAGCCTAAGCTTGGGGGGAGGTACACCGACACCACACTCATCTCCATACCATTTTGCGTCGGTATTTTGTATATTCATGTTTCGTTCTCTTTTTAGTTTTCGTTTTTTCTTTGCTTTTGCTTTTTAAAACACAAAAAGACCAAAAATATTTATGTTGTTTCTCTTTGGTTTGCTTCTTTTTCTTTTTGCTTTGGTTTGTTTTTCCCTTTTTGCTTTGTTTGAACTATTCGAAAAAAACCAAAAAGATTTTTCTTTGCTTGTTCTTCCTTTTTGGTTCTTGTTTTAAAGTTCAAAAACACCAAAAATATTTGTTGTTCTTCTTTGGTTTTGTGAGTTTGTTGCAGGGTTCAGCGGTTCTCAGTGGGATTTGGTTTCATATTATTATTCAAGCCACACAAGTGAAGAGCAATAATGAGGATTAATGACAACTTGAGGTGTGGTAAGAGGCTGGTAACGAACTCTATTTGTTTTCATTTTTGTACATATACTCATCATTGTGGGCATGCTTAGTCTGTTCGTGTAGGGTGTATGTTATTCATGGATGCTTAGTAGTTCTTGCTTTCTCATGATTAGTTCCAGCTTTCTAATAGCTTGTAGCATGTCACATGAATGTTTGCTTGCATTACTCTATTCATAACTTGGTATGACACCGTGGTATCCTCCTCTGAATGTTTCATTTGAATTGACTTGGTACATGCTCACGCATGCATATGACTGAAATAACCAGTTAAGCCTCGATAAATTATTTTGCCTTGAGGGTCTTGAATCACTTTCATGCCATGATTAGTCATGTTTTGTTGCAAGCATGATTATGACAACTATTGCTCTCTCGTTTGTCGCTCCCTTACTATTGCTAGCCTTCACTTTCACTGAGTATGTTTTACTCATGTTTCCAACTCCCTAAAACCAAATATTGCCAAAGTGTCCACCATACCTACCTATTAGCATCATTTGCTATTTCCATGCATATTCAATATGCCTTGTTTTCTTCCGAATAAAATGTTTGCTTGTTATGAGAAAGTTAGTTAGTAAAGCTCTCATGAACTTGATGGCACACTTTATTTTCTGCACTTAGTAAACCTGAACCATTGTGACTGTCCATGAAAGTTATATGCTTGCAAATTATAGGCTAGGGGTTAGCAGAACCGTGCTGTCACGAGGAACACTTTCAACACCTGTAAATATATACCCAGTTGATACCATGCTCTTTTGTTTGCGGATGTCGTTGGTGTGAAATAAAAGGGGAGCTTGTAAGTCCATGGAGTTATGTATGTGTGTTAGACAAACGCCTGGGCCGCTGGTCTAATCCATGCCGTCATGGTGGAAACCTACAGCGTAACCATAATGATATCTATGAAGCATTCTTCTTATAAAAAGAGAGAGAGATAGCTATTGAGAAAAAGAAAAGAAAAGAAAAAAAAGAGATTTGGGAAAAGAGGAAAGAGAGAAAAAAACACCATTTTCCCATGGTAAATAGGAAGATTGCTGAGATACTCATTGTCTGCTTGCCTTATCATTTTGATATGGGGATTCTTCCGAATCATCGGGCAAGGGGTACCCCGTTGGCGGTTCTCTATGATACGCACGTATTTACGATGACAAGAACTTACCGGTAACTAAAGTTGAGTAGCATGTGGAGCGGCCCTCGTACTCAAGGGACATGGGATTTCCAGTTTATAGTCTATCAAGCATATAACTCAGATTGGACCTCACTTTCACCTTAAACATATTAAAGATGCTTATGATAGGGGCAATGAGAGCTCAAAGCTAATGAGTACCATACTTTCAGCATTTGGACGCCTTTCAAACTATTCAAAACCTTTTTCATTTCCTTGTTGAGTCTCCACTTATTCTACGAGCACTCCTTGAGAGCATAGTTGTCATTCTTTGTGCTTGTCTCATTACTTGATTATTCGTGTTATGACTTTGATGCTTGTATCTTTGATATCTTTACTTCTAGTCTTCACCTGAACAATAAAAAGGCAAGCGAGATACCACTCTATCATACCTTGTTATGGGCATTGTAATGTTGCTTATGTTTATGTTTCATGCTACTTATTATTTTTAAGTTGAAATCTCTTCATAGCTTGCAATGCCTATTAAGTAAACTTAGTTGCATACTCTTTATTATGAATTGTCTAAGTAGTTGATCACATGCTGAGAATATATACATCATATGAAGCAAATGTGTTCGTGAAAGTTTCTTTTATCGTACTCAGTTTTCAACTGAATTGCTTGAGGACAAGCAATAAGCTAAGCTTGGGGGAGTTGATACGTCCAAAACATATCTACTTTCCCGAACACTTTTGCTATTGTTTCTCCTCTAAACTTGTGTGATTTGGATGCAACTAACACGGACTGGTGCTGTTTTCAGCAGAATTGCTTTGGTGTCTACTTTTTGTGCAGAAAATCAACTATCAGGAAAAATCCCGGAAAATATGCCAAAAATCCTATTTCACCAGAAGACTCCGGGCGAATCACGAGAGGCGGAGGGGCTGGGCCCAACCACACCACTGCCTTGCGTGCTAGGCACGCCGCGCGCCGAGGTGTCGCGCCTCCTGAACCCACCCTCGGTCTCCCTCTTCGCCTATAAGATGCCTTCTGACCTAAAAACTCAGGAGGGTTCGACGTTTTTCTAGAAGGAGTTCTGCTCCGCCGCCACCACCAGATTCCATGATTCGGAACCTGAAACTCCATTCTGGCACCTTGTCGGGACGGGGAATTGGAGGAGATCATCGCCATCATCATCACCATCGCTTCTCCATCGACCATCCATGTTTCCCCCATCTATGAGTGAGTAATCCCCCACTGTAGGCTATGGGGATGGTAGGGATTGGATGAGATCGTTCATGTAATGGCATCAGATTGTTAGGGCATGGTGCCTAGTATCTTCTATTAGTGCTTTATGACTTTGTTGCGTCTTGTTATGCTTAATGCTTGTCACTAGGGCCTGAGTGCCATGATTTCAGATCTGAACATGTTATTGATTCATTATGATAGTATTGTTTATGGTCTTATCTGCAAGTTGTATACACGTGTTGTTGTTGTCCGGAACCAATGGCCCTGAAGTGACAGAAATCGGGATAACCGGAGGGAATTGCTTTGATGTGAGGATTACATGTGTTCACAGAGTGTTAATGCTTTGCTCCGGTGCTCTATTAAAAGGAGCACCTTAATTGCCAGTAGTTCCCTTGAGGCCCTGCTACAAATGGGCTGGCAGGACAAAAGATGTTGTGCAAGTTCTCATTGCGAGCACGTATGACTATATATGGAACACATGCCTAGGATTATCTAGTACTTGGATGCTTTATCTTATTTATCTGCAATTGCCCTATGTTCTGATTGCTATGTGAATTTTCTTGTCCATGCAATGCCCGTCCATCCATCCCTATGCCTACCACACTCGAATCCTACTGTTTGCTGCTATTGTTACTACTGTCTTTACTTTACTACCGCTGTTACTTTACAGTTTTCTACTACAAAACTGTTGCTACTGATAAACTGCTGTGAGGAAGATTGTTTCCAGGTGCAGCTGAATTGACAACTCAGTTGTTAAGGCTTATAAATATTCTTTGGATCCCCTTGTGTTGAATCAATAAATTGGGTTTCCCTTCCCTCGAAAATACTACGATACACCCCCTATACTTGTGGGTCATCATAGTCCATGAAGGGCTGCGCCCATGATGGTATCTCCTGGATAGTGAGGATGCTTCCGCTCTCCGGTTGATGGTTATCGGGGGTCGTCCGGATGAGGTACCCGAAACGGCAGCCCCCGAGCCGCTTGACGAGTCAGTAGCCCCCGGGTCTTGCGAGCCAGAGTGTATGGACTTGTCAGAGTTGGTGCAGGCCTTCTTCTTTGTTGGTTCTGCTGGCTCCGTGTCTGCCGTGCCGTCAACCAGAGTGCTCCCTGCCCAGATAATGGAATCCGACTCAGGGGACGGGTTGATGGAGGGCTTGCGCAGGTGCTCCAAGGAGACCCCTGGTGGGATCGCCTGCCTGGTGGATCCAATTCGCGTGAGCGAATCGGCTGCCTCGTTGTTGACGCGAGGGACATGATGAAACTCACATCCGTCGAAGCAGGCGCTGAGCTTCTGTATGTGGAACCGGTAGAGGGCCATGTTTGCATCGCGGGCGTCCCACTATCCGGATACCTGCTGCACCACCAGATCCGAATCACCGAAGCAAAGGATCCGGTTGACACCAATCTCCCTGGTTAGCCGGAGGCCATGTGCCAGCGCCTCGTACTCGGCAATGTTGTTGCAGGCCTTGAAGTGGATCTGGAGGATGTACTCCAGCCGGTCTCCTTTGGGCGAGGTGAGCACGATGCCGGCTCCCGAGCCTCCGAGCATCTTCAAGCCGTCGAAGTGCATCCTCCAATGGTCCGAATCAGGAACCGGTGGGAGGTACTGGGTCTCGGCCTAGTCAACGAGGAAGTCCGCCAGAGCTTGCGACTTGATCGTGAGCCGGGGCTCGTACTGGATGGAGTAGGCGGCGAGCTCGATGGCCCATTTGGCGACTCGGCCGGTGGCGTCCTTGTTGCCAATGATTTCCGAAAGGGGTGCGGTGCACACGACCTTAATCGGATGCTCTTGAAAGTAGTGCTTGAGCTTCTTGCACGCCAGGTACACGCCATAACACATCTTCTGGTAGTGGGGGTAGTTCTTCTTGGAGAGAGAGAGAACCTCGGTGAGGTAGTAGACGGGTCTCTGAAGCGGCTGAGCCTTGCCTTCCTCGGGGCTCTCCACCACTAGGACGAGACTGACGACCCGGCTGATGGCTACTATATAGAGCAACATCGGCTCCTTGCTAGCCGGCATGGCTAGAACTGGCATTGTGGATACCATGCGCTTGAGGTCGTGAAAAGCGGCGTCGGCCTGCGAAGTCTAGGAGAACTTGTCCGTCTTCTTCATCAGCTGGTACAATAGAAGTGCCTTCTCCCCCAACCGGCTGATGAAACGGCTGAGGGAGGCCAGGCATCCGGTGAACTTATAGACTCCAAGCAAGCTCTTGGGCGGCTGCATCCTCTCGATGGCTGCAATCTTCTCCGGATTCGCCTCGATTCCTCATTGTGAGATGAGGAAACCAAGTAGCTAGCCGGATGGGACTCCGAAGACACACTTCTCCGGGTTCAGCTTCATTTGGTACTGCCGGAGGTTGCCGAATGTCTCTCCCAAGTCCTCGAGGAGGGTATTCTTCTCCTTGGTCTTGATGACCATATCATCCACATAGGCATGCACGTTCCGGCCGATCTATGAGTGCAAACATTTCTGCATACAGCGCTGATGGGTAGTGCCTGCATTTTTCAGACCGAAAGGCATGGTTACATAACAGAAATCCATGTATGGGGTGATAAACGATGTCTTTATCTGGTCAGCCGGATTTAGCCAGATCTGATTGTAACCAGAGTAACAATCCAAGAAAGATAACAAATCGCAGCCGGCCGTGGAATCGATGACTTGATCAATATGGGGCAAGGCGATAGGGTCCTTCGGGCGCGCCTTGTTCAGGCTGGTGTAATCGATACACATGCGCCAGGTCTTGTTCTTCTTCAACACCAGGACTGGGTTGGCCAGCCAGTCCGGATGGTACACCTCCATGATGAACCCGGTTGCAAGGAGCCGGGTGATCTCGTCACCAATAATCTTTCTTTTCTCCTCTGCGAACCGGCACAGAGACTGTTTGACCAGCTTGGCATCCGTCCGCACATGAAGTGAGTGCTCGGCGAACTCCCTCGGCACACCTGGCATGTCCTTGGGTGACCATGTGAAGATGTCCCGATTCTCATGGAGGAAGTCGACGAGCGTGCCTTCCTATTTGCTTTCCAAGTTGGCACCAATGGTGACGAACTTGGTCGGGTCGGAGGGGTCGAGCAGGATCCTCTTCGTCTCCTTTTCTAGCTGGAAAGCTGCTTCTCTAGCCGGCTTGCTACTAGCCGGCATTTCTTGCTAGGCCATGGCCACATTACGCATGATCGCGCGCTTTTGTTCGGCTATGATGAGGGCCTCTGCCAGCTTGGAGTCGGCTGAGGCACACTCCATCGACCACCTGAAGCAGCCGGAGACGGTGATCACGCCGTTTGGTCCCGGCATCTTCGTCTTGAGATACGCATAGTGGGGGACAGCCATGAACTTGGCGAGGGTGGGGCGCCCGAGGAGAGCATGGTAGGAGCTCGTCAGGTTCACCACCTCGAACCATATCGGCTCGCGATGGAAGTTCTCCTCGGTCCCGAAGATTACGTCCAGCTGGATTTTACCCAGCGGGGCGCAAGCCGGTCCTGGCAGTACGTCATGGGACATTGTGGTAGTCGGGCGCAGGTCGCACTCACGGATGCCCAGCTTCTCCAGCGAAGACCAGTAGAGAAGGTTGAGGCTGCTACCTCTGTCGATGAGGACGCGCGAGAAGAGGCAGGTGTGCTCGTTGGAGACGATGAGGGGGTCAAGCACAATGGCATAGCCCCCGGGAATCGGAAGCTGTTCCGGCTGATCCTCCCGGCTCCAGGTGATGGGGGTCTCCGACCAGTTCAGGTACTGGGGGACTGGGGAGACGATGGAGTTGACCTCGATGGAGCGTCGCCTGCCGCTGTGCTTGTTGTCCAGATCCATCTCGAAGATGTGGTAGGCGGCATGCGGCTAGGGGTAGCCGTTGTGGTTGTTGCCACCGTTGCCGCCGTTACCATCATTACCGGTTCCCCTAGCCGGTGGTGGTGGTCCACCAGGAGGGGGCGGGGGAAGACGTTGATGGTTGCCCTGGTCCTTTAGCTGGTGGGTCCAGCTGCAGTTCCGGGTGGTGTGCATAGCCGGCATGAAGGGACCGCTATGCCACTTGCACGGGCCATCAAACATCTGGTCGAAGGTGAGTCGCGGCTTCTGCCTTCTTGCATCGTTAGCCCGCGCATCGCGCCCTCCACTGCATTGACCTGCCGTGCATGGTAGCGGGGCTTCTGTTGTCGCCTGGAGGATCCGGTTTCTCTAGCGGATTGCTCAGACGATCGCGAGCCAGCTACGTCAGAGTCGGACGCCCATCAACACTTACTCAGAGGGGTTTCTTCATGGCAGCATCCGCCATAGCATACTGGTCCGCAACCGTCATGAGCTTCGCCATGGTTTTTGGCTCATCACACAGTAGCCGGTGGCAAAGTATGGTGCCTTCTCGGCATCCCTCAATGAAGAAGCCGATGGCCTGGCTCTCCAGGATGCCCTTGCAGGTGTTGTGCAACTCCGTCCACTTGGCGAGGTACTCACGGTCCGTCTCGCGGTCGCCCTGGTCGCATAGGGCCAGGTCACGCGGGCCGCCCGGACGCTTGTACGTGCCGTTGAAGTTGCGGACAAACACCTTTTCAAAGTCTAGCCAGGCGTTGATGCTGTTGGGCGCGAGGCTATTGAGCCATGTCCTCGCTGACCCGGTTAGCATAAGGGGGACGTAGCGCACAGCTATGCACTTGTTCCCATGGGCGATGCCGACTGCCGTGGCATAGTCGGTCAGCCAATCTTCCGGCTTCATGCTGCTATCATACTTGGGGGTGTCCCTTGGTAGGGTGAACTTATCCGGAAATGGATCGTTCTGGATGCGGGGTCTGAAACAAACTAGTCCAGTGGAGTCTTCCTCTTCCGTGACGCGCACTTGAGCGAGGAGCTCGATGCGGTCACGGGCATCCGGACGATCCGGGTTGGGCGCTCCTACCTGGCTCAAGAGACGGGAACCGGCAGGTCTTGGCACTCTGGTTGGTGGAGGGGGAGGCGGTGGGTTGTTGTTCACCGTTTGCTCCTGGCGCGGCTGGCCCTTGCTGCCAGAACCGCGACGCTTGTTGCGGGCCTTGTCCGGAGGAGAGGACGTCTGCTGGGTGTCGCGGGGCACACCCTTGCTATTGGCGGGCGGCTTGCTTCCCTTGGAGAAGCTAGGGTCCTCCTGCATCTACCAGTTGGCATCACCCTGCTCGTCCGCGATCCGGAGGAGATCCTGCACCCGAGCATGCTGGCGGGCTCGCTCCTTGCCCTCCAGGTTGGGCAGTTCGTCTGCTGCGGCTCACGCCGCGTGCAGGTTCTTGATGGGCGTGCTGTAGGTGGGCTGGATGAGAGCGGGTGCCGGATCCGGCTCGCCATCCTTCTCCATCCTATCGCCTAGCTCGCCGCCCCGGCGTCACACTTGCCCACGCCCACTCGGCTCCGCGGTAGCCAGAGTGAAGCCGTGCGCGCGGTCGTACTTGCGCCAGGTGATCTTGATCTACTTGCGGGTCGCAGCCAGCTCCATGGCCTCCTGGAGGAGAAGCTGTCTCTCCATGGCGAAGTTGGCCTCCGCCTCCTCCGGGTTATCCCCGAGGTTAACCGGCATTAGGAGCTGGTCGATGGCCTCCTCCATCGGGTTTCGGGACTATGGCGGCGCAGAAGTTCCGCCCTCGTTCGCGCCTCGCTCCCGCGGTTGGCGGGGGTGAGAGCTGGAGCCGGCCATCATTACCTCAACGCTGCGAGGGGCGACGGAGGCGCTGCTGCCCAGGTGCGTCAGCTGTGTGACAGAAACTATCTCCCTAGGGAAATGCTCCGGCACGGTGGCGACGTAGTTGGGGAGGTCGCCAAAAAGCAGGATAGAACCGTTTGCCGGGAACGAGGTTCCGGCGAAGTAGGAAGCGTTGTCGATGACGCAATAAAACTTGCCGAGTGTGAGCACCAGGCCGGAGGCCACGCGCTCACCGGCTGAAGTACGGGGTCCCGTGCGGAATGTGACTCCGGTCGTAGCCATCTAGCCCCATGGTGGGCGCCAATTGTCGTTGTATTGGGAACGGCAGTACCTAAGCAGGTTAGATAGAGGTGTGGGGACTAGTAGGAAAGCTATCGACGGTGTCCGCGGGTGGGATTGGCTACGAGCAAGTGTAGTTGGACACAGGAAGTACCCAGGTTCGGAGCCCTCGCGATGAGGTAAAGCTCCTACTCCTGCCGATCTGACTATGAGTGGTATACGGGCTACAATCGCTCCTTGAGATGTATTCTCTAGCTATGCACTAAGACCAACCCCTTCTACTAGGACCTTGCCTCTCCTTATATAGGTAGAGAGGCAACAGTCTTACTGGCCAGTCCGGCTGGCGGGCCCCACAGGCGGGCCCCAACCGGCTGGTCATCTACAGTACTCGGTACGCTTACATCCCATCAGGGTACAAGCGGTAAGGTCGTCGTGGCTACAGTGAACGTCGTGCGAGCCCGTCATCAGCATCTGGCCACTATTCCCGCGTCACCCCGCAAAGTCTTCGGTATGGTTGGGTAGTTGTGGGTCTTGTCGTCGTACCAGGGCGTACCGTGCACTGTGCGGCATGTCGCACTGTCCTCTTGATTGAGTTCGGCTACGCTGATGTAGCCGGCTGCTCCTCGTCGTTCCGACTACCATGAGGTAGCCGGCTCGCCTTGCTCCAATCCGGCTGCGCTCAGCCAGCCGGACGTGACCTGAATGCCGTGATTCTTGTCTGGTTGGGGTATCTGGAGGCCTCAATCTTGCAACTACTGGATTTTACATAGGACCAAATAAATTAGGGTTTGCCTATGTCTCAATCGACTGAGATTTTCTTTAGTCTCAATCACCTAAGAAAAGTGCAACCGTAGTTAAAAGAAATGTGCAACCTGCTCTCGATCGAGAAATAGCAAAACCGAATAAATTATGACAATACAATGTTGAGAGTCTTGATCTTGCATTTACTAAACTTTTCAAAATTATATTGAGATGATGATCTTGCATTGACAAAATATTTGTAGTTACAAATTTTGGTGATGACAAACTACATACTTTCAGGACTGACAGGAAATGTCCGGCGTTGCGCTAGTTCCTTGAAAAAGGGAATTGTTTTCTGCACTGTCGACACAATAACTGATTTTTCGAAATTGTATCTGTCGTGGTGGTGTCACGGCAGATGCCATGGATAGGCTAAAGGTGGGGACTAATATGCGCTAGGGGAATCCAGGGAGGGATAGTAGAGTGATTCTCCACACAGAAGTTTGTATTGCAATATCTCCAAGATTACAAGTGCTCCTTGAGCTGTATTGGCGAGAGGAGGAAGAAGGTGCTCTCTTACTCTTGCCTACTACTTCTCCCTAGAACTCTAGATCAACTAGCTCTAAGGAATCACCAAACCAACTAGTGCTCAACCAACCAGAACTCAACCAACCAGAACTCAACCAAACCCCCCTACCAGAACCCTAACCCCCCTTATATAGAGGAGGTTCGGTCCTGGCCTAGGGCATACGTGGAGGCATATTCCTAAGAATATGCCCCCTCCCAAAGTGGTAACCCGACCGGGGTGCTTTTCCCCTGCGTCACACATGCTTTAGCGAAGTAAGCCTCTGCGGCGCCCGCGTCAGCTGACGTGAGCGTCGTCACCCTTGTCGGCCATGACCCGGTGGTCCTGCCCTTGCTTTATTCGCTCATGCAGTGCGTACCGGACCTTCTTTTTTGACCAGAGAGATTCCTTACTTCTCCCAGAAGCTAAGCGAGGATCCGGATCATAGTAGATCTGGCCACACCTGTTCCTGCATATAAGTTAGACAAGCACTCCCGACTTACTCCTTAAGTCGGATGAGACAATGTTAGGCGACCCCCCTGGTCCGGGTTACTCCATGATTCGGACTGCCTTGAGGTGACCCAGTCAGCATCCGCTTTGACCTTGCCGAACCTCCGCTAACTCGGCTGTTATACCCCGGAGTGACCCTACCCGGGGGTATCCCCCCAACATTAGTCCCCGAAGTTGGTGCGGTCTTAGCTGCCTCGGCCGCTAAGGACGCATCAGGTTCATTTATGTTCGAGCCTCAGACGTTTAATTCCGAGTTAGCTCCTTATCTCGGATTATATGGATTTACGTTCCCTTTGCACGTTCCAAGTTTTCACTTGCCGGCAGGGTCACCACTTTGGCTCGGATCCCATGGTTATCATGGTTTGATCCGGGCCACGTTTCCTTCTCTCATACGCCAACCCACGTGAAGGCTAATCATTACCTTGTCTTATTTTAAGGGCCTACACAGTAACCGCCGCAGTAATTGTCAGTTTCACTGTGCGTGGGTCACGTCATGCCTGCCTCCTCGTTTACCGCAACAGCACGTCGCGTCACGGGATCATATCTACTCTGTGGCCCCCTGTGTGGCTTTTCTCTGATTGGCCGATGCCGGTGATACACGGCCACACCGTGTGGCTTGTCGGCGCAGCGCGATCCCACTCATCGATCATTGGGGGTGGTTAAATATGGGAGGGGTGCGTCCCTTAGCGTTTTTCCACCTCTACGCCCCTTTGCCCGTTGCGTTTTCTCCTTCATCTTCCCTGCGACCACACCGCTGCCGGTGCTTTCTAGCAGCAGCGCCACCGCCGCACCTCCCCGTGCCTCCGCACCGCAGCCACCACTGCGCAGCTTCTTCGCCACGGGTCCACGCCAATATAGGCCTCAGATCCCTGCCGCCGCTAGCTCCAGCGAGGACAACGGATACGAGATGACGAAGGAGGAGCTCGTCGTCGCCGAACAGGAGATGGAGGAGGATGCCCGGCCGGACCAGCGCGTGGGCTGGGTCATGGGTCTGTCAAGACGACATTGACTGGCTCTACCGGACCAGGCGTATTCCCGCCGGCGTCGCCGCTCGTCTCCCCTCCGCCGAACTGGCCCCCTCACCCAATCCGGGTGAGTTTGTTGTATTCCTGTCCCACTTCCAACGGGGATTTGGTCTCCCGGTGAGCGATTTCTTCCGGGATTGGGTTAGGACATACCACCTGCAGCCGCACCATCTCCCAGCAAACGCTATCACCTCCCTTTCCGCCTTTGCCTCTACGATCGAAGGCTACACCGGACTGTGGCCCACGAAGGAGCTGTGGATCCGGTTCTTCGTCCTCCGTCGCAACGTTGTCCCCAATATCCATGTTGAGTCGGAGGACAAGCAGCTCACCCAGTTCGGATCTGCCTCCATCTCGCCCTGGAGATTTTCAGTCTTTCCCCTGGTCACCGGGCTTGACTCCTGCAAAGGATGGGCCCGGACCTTCTTCTACGTCCGGAACGAGGGTACCGAAGACTTGATTCGGTTGCTGCCCTACGCTCCGGGCCTACCTGACACGGATTTCTGGGAGGAGGTCCCCAAGAAGCCTACCGCTCTGGCCAACCAAGTTAACAAGAGGTTTGCGGAGCTGAAGAAGCTCGGATTGTGCAACGAGGATGCTATGATCACGTTCATGCGCAACCGAATCTCTCCCCTCCAGAAGCGCACCCACAAGTTGTGCCATATGAGTTTCGGCCGCGACCCCAACCGAACCTGCTCCTTTGAATTGAGCAACACAGAGATCTTTCGCCGGGTCAAGGCTCTTTTCATCACCCACAAGGATTTCTCCGCCGAATGGACGTGGGGAATCGAGCACTACTGTCGTGTGTGCTCCCTCCGCAGTAAGCCAGCAGGCAAACTTAATTCGGATGAAGTATGTGTCGGTTTTTGTTATATTTTTGACTTTGTTCTTCATGCTTTTTCTCAGCTGTTCCTTCAGCAAACTCTCGAGGATGGTACGGATCCGACCCTTAAGTGGGCGCCGGACCGAGAAATCCCGGATGAGGAGAAGCCAGACCAGGAGATGTCCCTCCCTATGACCGACGCCACCAAACGACCCAGCGGTAAATTCTCTTCTCTTAGAGATTGGCCCGATGATGAGGATGACTCGGATATTGACGTGATTGAACCCGTTGAGGCCGTCCCTCTTTCTTTTGCCTTTCCAGCATCAGCTAACCCCGGTGGGCATATCCACGAGGATCCTCCACTTGCCACGGGCGAGCCGGTTCCGGTGGCGTCTTAGAAGAAGCGCGGATCCGCGTCAAGTTCTTCCTCCGAACCTTCTTAGCCCACAAAAAGGCAAAAGAAGGCCGGAGACAAGACTGCCTCCAAGCGGGCAGGCAAAGCCCTGGCACGGAGGGCTCGGAAACCCAAGGAGGCCGAGACCTCGGATGCGTAAGTCATTTTTCACTGCGCAACTCACTTTTCCTTGCATCGGGGTAATTTCACTCCTAACATCATTCTCTTTTGCAGGCCTCCTGTGGAGGTCCCTCAGAGCGGATCGAGCATCTCTTCTCCCCTTCGGTCTGGCCCTTCTCCTCCTCGTGACGACGAGTCACGCCCGGCCCCCTATTAGGAGGGCTCTGCGGCTGCTCCGGGTTCCACAGTACCTCATCGAGAGGAACGCGACCTCGGAGCAGGAGGGGTCGGTTCGGCCGAGGCGACGGCGTCCACCACTTCGGCATTGCCGCAACCAGCAACCACCGAGTCTATCACAACACCAGCACCAGCAGTAGCTCCAGTACCAGCAACCGAGCCAGCACCTGCCCTGGCACCAAGGAAACCTACAACGGCTCCAGTGCCAAGTTCCTCTGCCTCTTCCGAGTCATCTCAGCCTCGGCGAGGAACCATTCCAGCAGCTTCCAAAGGGAAATCCACCATGGTTACTTCTTCCCAGCAAGCTAAAGGCAAGAAGGCTCCGGATACTGCCAAGTCTACATCCGTCAAGGCCGGGCAGCGAACCCTGTCATCGATGCTTCCGAAGAAATCACCAGCAGTGACGGATGTTCCTGCCGAGCCAACAGATGCACAGCAGATGGTTCTGCACACTAGACCAGCTCTTGCTCTAGTTGACAGGAAGGAAGCTCATGCGAAGGCTTGGTGGCACCCCACATGCCCACTAGCGAACGGTACCCTCCGAGCCTTATCGAGTTCGTCATGAACTGGAACAAGGCGGAGTTCGTCCACAACGACGATCTCCCGGAAAGGTTCGGCCCCGCAGAATTTTCTACCCAGATGAATACTGCCGCCAAGGCAATTAATCTCGCGGGGTGAATGAAGGAGGTATGTAAACTTCAAAACCAACGTAGATAATAGCCGGGTTTGGGAAAAGTCCTTTACATGCTGTAGATAATAACTATTAGTCCCCGAGCCTCCGGGGGAGTACCTTATTACTCGGCCGGATGCTCATTAGAAAACCAACGTAGCTGCATGTAAACTTCAAATATGCACACACCTAGAGCCGGGTTAAGTTCCACTTGGCCCGGATCTTGCACACTTCGAATATGCACACACCTAGAGCCGGGTTAAGTTCCACTTGGCCCGGATCTTGCATGCTTCGAATATGCACACACCTAGAGCCGGGTTAAGTTCCACTTGGCCCGGATCTTGCACACTTCGAATATGCACACACCTAGAGCCGGGTTAAGTTCCACTTGGCCCGGATCTTGCATACTCGAATATGCACACCTAGAGCCAGTTAAGTTCCACTTGGCTCGGATCTTGCACACTTGAATATGCACACACCTAGAGCGGTTAAGTTCCACTTGGCGGATCTTGCACACTCGAATATGCACACCTAGAGCGGGTTAAGTTCCACTTGGCCGGATCTTGCATACTGAATATGCACACACCTAGAGCGGGTTAAGTTCCACTTGGCCGGATCTTGCACACTCGAATATGCACACACCTAGAGGTTAAGTTCCACTTGGCCGGATCTTGCACACTTTAATATGCACACACCTAGAGCAGTTAAGTTCCACTTGGCCCGGATCTTTACTCGAATATGCACACACCTCGAGCCGGGTTAAGTTCCACTTGGCCCGGATCTTGCACACTTCGAATATGCACACACTTAGAGACGGTTAAGTTCCACTTGGCCCGGATCTTGCACACTTCGAATATGCACACACCTAGAGCCGGGTTAAGTTCTACTTGGCCCGGATCTTGCATACTTCGAATATGCACACACCTAGAGCCGGGTTAAGTTCCACTTGGCCCGGATCTTGCACACTTCGAATATGCACACACCTAGAGCCGGGTTAAGTTCCACTTGGGCGGGTCTTATACTCGAATATGCACCAAGCTAATTCTACACTTACTTCTTTCAGTAACCACCAATGGCGGGCGCCAATTTCAACGCCTGCTTGATACCCACAAGATCCTGCGCGTAAAACATGTTGCACTTGGTGCAGAACATGAAAAGAGAGGTAATTTTCTCCCTCGGAACCTCTCCGTTTTTCTTTACTTTCTTCCGCCGAACTAATCTCTTCATTCGGTTTTTGCAGCTGGGGTAGAGGCTGAGAAAAAAATTATGCAGAAGAACTTGGAGGAAATCCGGGGTATGTCCTCTTTTGTTCGACCTTGTAGTGTTTTCCATTTCTTCTTCTCCTTGGCTTGGCAAACATTCACTCCTCGACTCTACCGGGTCAACATACTATTTCAGCATCGCTTGAGGATAGTGTGCCCGTGCCTGATATGATGCTGCATTTTCTCGAACAAGCAGGGCAGCATCAAGCTGAGCTGAAGAAAAAGAATGATGAACTTGCTCTCCTCCAGACTAAAAACGACGAGATTGCCAAGCTCAAAGCTGAGATGGAGAAGATCAAGGCCCAGCACCGAACTAAGCTCCAAAAGGTTGGTCAGGACTTCACAGAAGAGCGTGAGCGTCTTACTCTCCAGATCTCCAAGGACCAGGACATACTCAGAGAATCCGACCTCCAGCTTGGGTCGGCTAACGTTGAGCTTGAGGAACTTCGTAAAAGACGCGATGCCTGCATCAAGGAGTTAACTCGGATCCATAGCCACATTTCTCGTAAGTTCCTTTCCCTTGTCCGACATAACTCACCTCATATGTCTTTTCTTTACCTTCTTCCTTTGCCTTGTTTCCAGACCACTTTCCAGAGGGTACTGCGATTGCCAGCGCTGCTGTTGCCAAATTTCGCCGAGAGAGGGGTACCCCCATTGCTCCTGATGGTGAGAACATTCCCTTGGACATGGAGGACCTATTGGTCAGCTTGTCCTCTCGCGTCGAGACCATCAAGAATTATGGCAAGGATATCCTCGACGTTGCAGTGCGCATCTTCAATACGTTCTGGGCCGGAGAGAGTAGCCCTGAGACCATCGCAACTCTCGTCGAGAAATTAATGGAAGTTGAGACCCAGCTTGACCTCTGGAGAGAGTCCGCTGGTTGTGCCGCAGCTGACACCATCCTTCATCATATTCTCACATGGTACGAGAAGATCGACCTCAGCCTCCTCACACGCCGGCGTACCGGATCCAGATGGACCGATGATCCGGAGTGGGTAGCTCGGCGCCAGGCTTGCGCCTACAGCCTCGTCGAATATTCTCCTATTCATGACTGGATTGAAGGGCCGAGCTTCCTGGAATCCGTTGGGGACGAGCAAAATGAGAATGTTGAAGATGGGTCGGATGAGGACAGGGAAGATGATG
Source organism: Avena insularis (assembly GCA_023614405.1). Taxonomy (NCBI): domain Eukaryota; kingdom Viridiplantae; phylum Streptophyta; class Magnoliopsida; order Poales; family Poaceae; genus Avena; species Avena insularis. The sequence continues at coordinate 198,532 of JAJUPC010000446.1, forward strand.
CTTCGGATATTGAAGACATCGACGACGACGCCGAACCTCCTCCTCCTGCTGCTCCTTAGTTTTGAGGCTTGGCTCAAAATAATTCAGCATAATAACTTGAAAATAAATACAGGGTTAGTCCGAAAAAACAAACGTTAGCTTGAATAAATCCGTTTCCTTAGCCGTTTTTCATGTGCTACAGAATTCCAAACTTGTTCCCTTGCTTGCCATGAAGCCAATTCTTGTTGGACAACAGTAAGTCGAAGGGTTGGTTTTTTGGTGTTCACACATTACTAATCCGGGTTAAGTAGAACGACTTATTCTAGCTACCACATAAGAAATTACGATAAATATTATTAAGGCAGTCCCCGAGTTACTGCTCGAGGCGCTGCTATTTCATTGATAAGCTCATTGCCGACATACATACCAACATATGAGATGACTCAGATACATACACTTCTTAGCTAAGTGTAGAAGGGACGAAGTAGTGCTACATTCCACGGTCGCTTGGATTCCTCTCCGGACCTATCCGCCTTGTTCTTTTCCTGTGGCTTTGCATCTATAAGATAGTAAGAATCATTGTGCAATGCTTTGCTCACAATGAACGACCCTTCCCATGGGGGGGATAATTTATGCATGCTAGTAGTACGTTGTACCAACCGGAGCACCAGGTCACCTTCCCGAAAGACTCGGGGGCACACTTTCCGGCTATGATAGCGTCGGAGATTTTGCTGATATATGGCGGATCTGGACAGTGCTAGTTCTCTCACTTCTTCTAGCAGATCAACATCATTTTGCCGGGCTTCTTGCACTTCGGCTTCTGTGTATTGGGTGACCCTAGGCGAATCATGCTCTATGTCGGCTGGTAATACAGCTTCTGCCCCATATACCAGAAAAAATGGCGTATAGTCTGTTGATCGATTCGGAGTTGTTCTTAAGCTGTATAGTACCGCTGGTAGTTCTTCTATCTAGCACCCCGCTGATCTTTGTAGCGGCTCAATGAGCCAGGGTTTTATCCCGGATAATACTAATCCGTTGGATCTTTCCACTTGTCCGTTCGATGCGGGGTGGGCTACCGAGGCGACGTCGAGTCGGATCTTCTTATCTCGGCAGAAGCGCGCAAATGCTCCTTCCGCAAAATTTGTTCCATTGTCAGTTATAATACTGTGTGGATAACCGTATCTCAAGATGATGTCTTTGAGAAATGTCACGGCCGTAGCTCCATCACATTTTCTTATAGGTTTCACTTCAATCCATTTTGTAAACTTGTCCACCATGACCAAAATATGTGTCATGTTTCCTCTCGCCGGTTTGAATGGGCTAACCATATCCAAGCACCATAGTGCAAATGGACACGTAATTGGTATGGTCTTGAGTTCCGACATAGGCATATGTGTCTTGGTGGCGTACCTCTGACAACCATTGCATTTTCTCACCAGATCTTCTGCTTGTTCCAAGGCACTTGGCCCGTAGAACCCGTGCCGGAACGCCTCTGCCACCAAGGCTCGGGATGAGGCATGATGCCCACATTCTCCTTGGTGTATATCTCGGAGGATGTCAAGCCCTTCTTCCGGGTCAACGCATCGTTGGAGGACATTGGTTACACTCCATTTGTACAACTCGGAATTGATGATTGTGTATGCTTTTGCTCTCCTCTGAGTTTGCCTGGCTAACACCTCCTCAGTGGGTAACGTTCCGTCTTTCAGGAATTGGAATATAGGCAGTGCCCAAGCTGGTATAGCTCGTGGAGGGAATATCTCCTCATCAATTTCCATCTGATCCGCTGGCATAACTTCAGTCGGAATATGCTGAGCAGTCCCCGGGTCTAGCGAGGTAGTCCCCGGGTTTGCCGAGGCAGTCCTCGGGTTTGCTGACAGAGTCCCCGGGTCTCGTGTACTACCTCCCATGTCAATGTCCATGGGCTCAGCTCTGGATTCCGTATTTTCCGGGACATAGATCGAGTCGGTTCCTGGGGATGGTCTGATAGATGGTTTTCTGAGGTGTTCCAATGCTACGCCCAGTGGAATTGCCTGTCTGGTCGATCCGAGCTTTGACAACATGTCGGCAGCCTCGTTTTCCACTCGGGGTACATGGTGAAATTCGCACCCCTCGAAGTAACCAGATATCTTCTGCACGTGAAATTTGTATAGTGCCATGTTTGGATCCAGGGTGTCCCATACTCCGGACACCTGCTGCACCACCAGATCCGAGTCGCCAAAGCATATTATCCGACGTATGCCAATCTCCTTTGCCACTTTGAGCCCATGCACAAGAGCCTCATACTCAGCGACATTGTTCGATGCCGCGAAATGGATCTGCAATACGTACTTTAGCTGGTCCTTCTTTGGAGAGGTAAGCACAACCCCGGCGCCTAATCAGGTTTTGGTTTTCGACCCGTCAAAGTGCATCCTCCAGTAATTTGGATCTGGTGGCGGTGGTTCGTATTGTACCTCGGCCCAATCCACAAAAAAGTCCGCCACAGCCTGAGATTTGATCGCTTCTCTTATGTCGTATTGGGGCGCATAAGGGGCTAGCTCAATTGCCCATTTTGCGATTCTACCACTCGCATCCTTGTTACCCATTATCTCGGATATGGGAGCTTCACATATTACTTTGATGGGGTGCTCCTCAAAGTAATTCTTTAACTTCTTCGCTGCCATATAGACACCGTATGCCACATTTTAAAAGTGCGGGTAGTTCTGTTTTCAGGCAGACAATACCTCGCTCAGGTAATACACTGGCCTCTGCACTGACTTACCCTCTTCATTGCGTTCCACTACGATTACTGCACTTACAACTCGGTTGGTTGCGGCTACGTAGAGCAACATTGGCTCCTTTGATAGTGGAGAAGCTAACACTGGTGCAGTGGCCAACATCTTTTTTAAGTGGGCAAAGGCTTCATCAGCCTGTGGCGTCCAAACGAACTTATCCGACTTTTTCATGAGTTGGTAGAGAGGCAGTGCCTTTTCTCCCAACCGACATACAAACCGACTCAACGATGCCAGGCATCCAGTGAACTTCTGGACATCGTGAAGACACTTCGGCAGCTCCATTCGTTCGATGGCTTGGATCTTAGTTGGATTAACTTCAATACCTCGGCTAGAGACGAGAAATCCGAGTAATTTTCCAGCCGGGACACCGAAGGTACATTTTTCCGGGTTAAGCTTCATCCGGAACCTTCTCAAGTTCGCGAATGTTTGCCTTATGTCGTCAAGGAGCGTTGCACTTTCCTTGGTCTTGATAACCACATCATCCACGTATACTTGTACGTTTTGACCTATTTGGTCGTGCAAACATTTTTGCATACATCTTTGGTACGTTGCACCTGCATTACGTAAACCGAACAGCATAGTGCGATAGCAGTAAGCCCCGTATGGGGTAATAAACGTCGTTTTTATTTGATCATCCGGGTTCAGAGGTATCTGGTGGAAGCCAGAATATGCATCAATGAATGACAACAGTTTGCATCCCGCGGTTGAGTCTATGACCTGATCTATCCTCGGCAGTGGAAATGGATCTTTTGGACACGCCTTGTTCAGGTTCGTGTAATCGATACACATGCGCCAAACCACTGCCACGTTCGGATCGTCCTTCTTCTTTTCTACCAGCACCAGATTAGAGAGCCAATCCAGATACAGTACCTCCATGATAAATCCTGCTGCCAGTAACCGAGCTATCTTGTCTCCAATGACTTTTCTCCTATCCTCGGCGAAGCGGCGGAGAGGTTGCTTCACCGGCCTTGCTCCGGGTCTTACGTTCAAAGAGTGCTCGGCCAACTCCCTCGGAACACCTTGCAAGTCCTGTGTAGACCAAGCAAAAATATCCCGATTCTCACGGACGAAGTTGACGAGCTCGCTTTCCTATTTGTCAGTTAACCCGACACCAATTGTTACGGTGCGCTCCAGAAACATGTTATCAACTGGAATCTTCTTGGTGTCCTTTGCGGCTTGAAATGAAACGCTACCATGCGGGTTACTTAATGCCGGCATATATTGCTGCGTGGACTGAGCTAACGCCGCCACCTCTTGGATTTTTCTTTTCTCTTGCACAATCACAAGCGACTCGGCTAGGTTAGACCCGGCTGAAGCACACTCCATGGAACGTCGGAAATCTCCAGCAATGGTAATTAATCCATTTGGCCCGGGCAACTTCATCTTCAGATAACTGATGTGATAGCTTGCCATGAATTTGTTCAATGCTGGTCTTCCGAGTAACGCGTGATACGCACTTTCCAAGTTCACCACCTCAAACTCCAGATTTTCAGTTCGGCAGTTATCCCTTATGCTGAATAACACGTCGACCCAGACTTTGCCTATGGGCTCACAAGAAATGCCCGGTACAATGCCATGGAAAGTTGTTCTCGTAGCTTGGAGCATGTTCTCCGAGATGCCCAACTTGCGCATCGTATCTGCATACATGATGTTAATGCTACTCCCATTATCAATCAAAACCTTGGAGAACCTCACATTGATGTTCGGTCCAATGGATGTCGGATCTAGTACTAGCGCATACGAACCTAGAGTCGGCATAAGTTTAGGGTGATCTTTGATGTTCCAGGTGATTTCCTGGTCCGACCAAGGAATGTACCTCGTCACCGCTGGCATGACCGCATTGACCTCCATATGTCGGCGCTGCAAGCTCTTTCTATCTGTTTCCTCAGTCGTGAACACACAATAACTCTGGTGATGTTCCTTGTACTCATTCCTTCCCTCGTTTCCGGGGTACCTCTGATCCGGTTGTTGCTGATTTTCCACCTGATGCGCCGCATCCCTTCTCATTGTTATCATACCTCGGCGGAGGGGGAGGCAACATTAGCTGCTGCGTGTTCGCTCCGGAGAGCAATTGTTGCCGGGGTAACTCCTGCCGAGGTTGACCATTCCGGGGTGCCTGAGCATTCCCCGAACCACCTTGCTCTATCTTACGCATCCACTCACATTGCCTCGTCGTGTGACCCGCCGGGCTATTCGGATTTGGCGTGTGAAACTTACACGGCTGGTCCAGCATCGACTCATAGGTATACCTCGGTCGGTCTTTCTTTTCCTGCCACTGTTTCTTCTGCTCCGGAGTCCATGTTTTCTTGCCATCATTTCTTGGGGTCCACTGCCCTCCAGTTCTCTGGCGTTGGTTACTCCCTGATCCGGGTTGATCTTGATTCACGGCTGCAACTTGTTGTGAACCGTAACGATGATCCGATCTATCATCTCTCCTCTTTCCTCTATAATCATTCCTCCGGGATGACCCGGCTCCATCCCTCTGATAGTATTCCTCGTTTGACTCGCTTGACGCGAGCCTAGGTTGAGTCGGATCGCCCAAAGCATATGAACCAGATCATCTCTGCCAGCATAACTGGCATTTTCCTTTGCAACTTCATCCACAGCTCGCTGCCGTATCTGCACCCTTGCGCAAACCACGCTATGGCCTGCGACTCTATGATACCCTCACACGAGTTTCTCACGGTACACCACCGGTTCAAGAATTCACGATCCGTCTCGTTAGGTCTTTGCTTGCACATTGCTAGGGTCTGCGGTCTGTTCGGCCTCTGATATGTACTTGAGAAGTTGCTGATAAACATTTCTTCAAAATCTATCAGCAGTTGATGCTTCTAGGTGGTAAATTATTCAGCCATACTCTGGCCGGGACTTCCAACATCTGGGGCACGTAACGTACAGCCCATCTCAAGTTGCCAGTTGCAATTTTCACCGCCGTAGCATAGTTTATCAGCCAATCCTCTAGCTTGGTGCTGCCGTCATACGTCTTCGTGCCTCTGGGTAACTGGAAGTTTGGTATCAGCGGTTCCTTCATGATCCGGGGTCCAAAGCACGCTGGACCCGGAGGACCTTGACATTCGATCTGTTCCGACCTATACAGGCGATCCAGTTTTAACCTGGCGTCATCCGGCATTAAATCCCTGCTTCCCAATCTCGACCCTATCACACGATAGTCTAGTCTGGGATACCCTGCGTTCACCATCTCCGAATCACCGTCGTTGTATCGGTTTTGCTCTCGTTGCGCACCTTTCTGCTGCATACCTCGGCCGGCGCTTTGCTCTTGCCTCGGTATATTCCGTTGCTGCGGTTGTCCTGCTCCTGCGGAGTTGCGTTGTTCGGCATTGCCGTTGGCAGCGTTCCCTTGACCGGCATGCCTTGGTCGTGATTACCTTGGCCAGCTTCACCTCGGCTCACACTCCGTCGATCATCACCTTTCTGCATCTCTTTTTCTTTTCCCGCACGCGTTGGGTCGTACGGGACGATCTGTTTGTTCCGTCGGGCCGAGGTTACTACCTCTTCTCTTCTTGGACCGCCATGAGGCGATGATGCGGCTCCAGCGGGTTTCTCCGGGTTACCCATCACTGAATGGACGATCTTGGAAGCCCCAACTCTCTCCGGGTTAGCTCTCAGTAGCTCCTCGTTCTGCCTGTTCGCGATCTGAACCAGCTCGTTAACCCTGTCTTGCTGTCTTTGACGGGCCTCACCCGTCAGACCCTCCAACTCGGACGCAGCGGCATCTGCTGCTCTGAGGTTCTTTGCTGGGGTACTATACTTCGGCAACCCCACAGACAGATAGTTTTCCGACCCTTCTGCTCCATCATCACCTTCTCTGTTCATCTCACTTATGAGATTTCTCCCCTTCACTTTCACCGCATCAACTTTGTTTGCCTTTGCGTACTCACGCAGCATCATGTTCAGCGACTGCTGAGCCGCGGCGATTTTCTTTGCGCCCTCCAGTATCTTTTGCCGAGTTTCCTCTAGCTCGGCCTGTGCCTGAGCCGGATCTACTACTGCTGTTACCGGGTTAGCCAAGCTATCCATAGCTTCTCTCAGTACGTTCTTAGGCCTCTCTAGGGGAGGTCCTCTACCTTTCCTCGGTGCCTTGGGTGTTACCTCCGGGTCTGGTGCCGGATCCCTGCTTGCGCCTGCACCTGGCGTAGTCATCATCACCTCCGCATGGTCCGGGGAGCGAGTGATACGCGCCCCGCGAGCCACAGTGAGGGGTGGTTCCCCCACATCAACGACGCGACGCGGATGAACGCACGAGACGTCCACAGCAACGTAGACCTTGTGCACGCCGAGCTTGACGAAGAGGCCATTGCGAGGAAGCGGGCGCGTGCCGAAGCAGCCAGCGTTGTCACTGACGAAATCCAGCGCTCCAAAGTGCTGAACGAGCCCGGAGACGATGCGCTCGCCGGTGCCGATGAAGTTTCCCGTCCGGATCTTCACCCCTACTAGCGCTGCTAGCCCCACGGTGGGCGCCAACTGTCGTGGTGGTGTCACGGCAGATGCCATGGATAGGCTAAAGGTGGGGACTAATATGCGCTAGCGGAATCCAGGGAGGGATAGTAGAGTGATTCTCCACACAGAAGTTTGTATTGCAATATCTCCAAGATTACAAGTGCTCCTTGAGCTGTATTGGCGAGAGGAGGAAGAAGGTGCTCTCTTACTCTTGCCTACTACTTCTCCCTAGAACTCTAGATCAACTAGCTCTAAGGAATCACCAAACCAACTAGTGCTCAACCAACCAGAACTCAACCAACCCCCTCTACCAGAACCCTAACCCCCCTTATATAGAGGAGGTTCAGTCCTAGCCTAGGGCATACGTGGAGGCATATTCCTAAGAATATGCCCCCTCCCAAAGTGGTAACCCGACCGGGGTGCTTTTCCCTTGTGTCACACATGCTTTAGCGACGTAAGCCTCTGTGGCGCCCGCGTTAGCCGACGTGAGCGTCGTCACCCTTGTCGGCCATGACCCGGTGGTCCTGCCCTTGCTTTATTCGCTCATGCAGTGTGTACCGGACCTTCTTTTTTGACCAGAGAGATTACTTACTTCTCCCAGAAGCTAAGCAAGGATCCGGATCATAGTAGATCCGGCCACACCTGTTCCTGGATATAAGTTAGACAAGCACTCCCGACTTACTCCTTAAGTCGGATGAGACAATGTTAGACGACCCCCTGGTCCGGGTTACTCCGTGATTCGGACTGCCTTGAGGTGACCCGGTCAGCATCCGCTTTGACCTTTCCGAACCTCGGCTAACTCGGCCGTTATACCCCGGCGTGACCCTACCCGGGGGTATCCCCCCAATAGTATCAAGAGGAAATTATAATTCCTGCGCACAATTGGATCGATATTCAGCATCTTGTCAAGATCCTAGGGGCAGGAAGAAGGATGGAATGACATCACTCGCAACTAGAATCCTCGATGAGTCATACGTCACAATGAAGGAAGATTTCTCTAAGGATAGGCACGATTTTTGGAACGAGTGGCCGTTGTCTGATATAAACCTGAAGTATGCAGCCATAGATGCTTACGTGACCTACCAGCTGTACAAGAAGATCCATTTTTTTCAACGTTACCTCGTGTTTTGCCCTATTTGCAAGAGGGAAGACAAGCTTAGGGGAGCCCATTTTAGAAAATGCCGAATAGCTGAGTTTGAAGTTGAATATGCAAAGAAATTGGCTGCATCTGGGCAAGGCGGTGAAAGAGAGCTTGCAGCTAAAGAAGCAGCTGACAGAGAGGCTGCAGCTGAAGCGGCAAACAGAGAGGCGGCATCTTCTAGCGGCAACAATCAGGCTTGTGATGCACCGCTAATTGTGCCGCAGGACGCTGAAGATAGGAAAGCCAAGTCAGATGCCATTTGGGACAAAGCAGTTCATCGGACGTGGAGTACCTGGAATGATAGCAAGCGCGTCAAGTGGTCTGATGAGGAGTGAATTAAATTTTACTTGTTAGTGTTATGTTTCTGTTTTGTGGAACTCAGTTAGCTTGCCAAGATGTCTAGCGCATCAAGTGATACTAGTAAAATAAATTTAACCCTCGTTGTGTTATGTTTATGTATGTGTCTTGTAGCTTATCAAGATGGTAGCTTCTTAACTGGCAGTTTGAAATAGTGCCCTTTTCGTCTCTCGCTAAACAAATATGTTTCATTTTGCCCAAATTGGTAGCAAATCTAGAGAAGATTCTCACTTTGATAATTCGTTCCCTTTTGGACCTCTTTTTGCCTCCGATCAGGTAGTAAATCTAGAGCAGCAAATCACACCAGGCAGAATACATTCATTCAGAAAACAAAACAAATGTAGATATAGCTGTGTTATAGCGATAGAAAGTAGTAGGTTGCTTAACGGGGTTCGATGCATTCAGCCAGAAATAGGATGCAAGCAAAATATAGAAAATCAAAAGAAGCTGCTTAGCAGCAAATGTGGCGTATGCGATACATTCAAGGAGACATCCAACCCGTTCATTCGCCAGCGCCTCCATCTCCCTCTGGCGCCTCCGCCACTTCTTGCTGCCTAGTTTCTTGGACTTGGGGGCCTTGGGCCTGATTGGAGGCATGCGACCCTCTTTGATGGCCACCCGCTGGAGGTTTCGGAGGTGAATGTCGAGAGCACGGTGTTCAGTGATGTAGGCGTTGATGTTCGCGGGCTCGGGATTGCCGCTTTTGTGGATGCCGGAGCCCGCGGCCTCTACATGCTTCAGTAAGGTGTTCAAGACGGTGCCGCCAGCGGCGCGACTCGTCAAGCAGTAGACGCCCCTTGCGGAAGGGGCAGCTGTAGTAGGGGGCCGTGAGGAAGCTGTCGTACTTTATGGCCCGCAGCCTCCGCAGCACCTGACGAGCCTTGGTGTGAATGGACTCGTCATCGCTGCAGACGTCGCTGCCGGAAATGTATTGGAAGAAAGGGAAAATGGGGGAGTAGATGGTGTAAGAAGATCGAACAATCAAAATGCGAACAAGCGAATCCTAATAAATCAAGATCTAGCATCCAATGATGGGAACAATGTTGGATAATTAGGCACAATTTCCATGATTAATTCCAGAATATTAAACATGACAATACCAGCTAAATTTTAAATAGATTAGCCCATTATTTCTAACAAACGGTAGAAGAACCAGGGGAGGGGAGCAAACCCTAGTTACCTCCGACCATAGGTCGTCGATGCCGGTGTCGTAGGGGCTCAGCAGAGCGATGTAGTTATCTGGATCGTAGGTTCCCAAGAAGTGTGTGATCTGCTTGTGACCGGCGGGGGCCTCCTCGCCGGTGGGGGGCTCCTCTTCGGCGGCTCCGTTGGTAGCTGGGACGGGGGCCTGGACGGGAACGGCGGCTGCCATCGATGCCTCCACTGGGGCCTAGACAGGGACAGCGGCTGCTTTCAACGCGTCGAGAGGGACCGGCGAGGAGACGGGGGCCTCCTCGCCGGCGGACACGGAGGCGACAATGGCCACCTTATCCTCCTCGGCCATCGTCGGCGCGGACGGGGTATTATCGGGAGTTTGAGGATGCTGGGACAGGGAGAGTTGCGTGGGGACAAGAGGAAGAGTGGAGTGTGCGGAGAGGGGCTCTATAGCTAAGGTGGATAGAAGCAAGGCACGTTTCGTTGCACCACCATGCAACGCGCCGTGCAGTCGACTGCACCGTGCACCACGACACGCGCACGGTACGTCACGTTTTTTCCCGGGCCATGCATGGCAGTTCTGTATTGAGCCGCATGCAAAGGGCGCACACACAATTTCTATGTGCGAAGTTTGACACGGCCCTAAAATTGGCGATTGAGAGCCGCTGCGTAAAAATGGGATATGTCTTATTAAAATCAAGTGGCAATAAATTGCAGCTGTCCATCGACGACCGTGCACTCGATGACGCATGCGTTGTGGCATAGTAGTAGCAGTAGTAGGCTTTTCAGACTTGATTAAACATGACATGACCGCTCGACGACTTTTTCCATGGACGACATCGTGTTCCTTCTTGTAGAAGTCTCGCTGAGGGAGACGTCCGTGCTGTCTCGCGATGTACTCTTAAGGGCACGACGTGTGCAACGATCATCGTTGGATCACACAGAATCAACGGCTGGTGCACATGATCCGCATGAAAACTGTGATAACCAATCAGGGAGTAGCAGACAGGGTGAGCACAGATTTGTGCTTCTACGAAAGATAGAGAGGTGGGGGGCAAAACTAAGAAGTACCACATAAAACCAAGGGTGATACTGAGTAGTATAAAAATGGAAAGTGAGTGTCTTGCACAATGAAATACATCATGGCATACATCAAATTATGCCAAGATAGATCCACAAGAGTTCATTGGATGTGTGTTCTTCTCATAAACCACTCATAAACCACGTAAGGATCCACTAGAGTCATTGGATGTGTGTTCTTCTCACAAACCACATATCACCAGTGTCATTGCATGTGTGTTCTTCCCACAGACCACACATGGATCCACCGGTGTCATTGCATGTGTGTTCTTCTCACAAACCACACATGGATCCACCAGTGTCATCGCATGTCTACTCTTTTCATGAACCACGGCTAGAGTCATTGCATGTGTGTTCTTCTCACAGACCACATATCACCGGTGTCATTGTATGTCTGCTCTTCCCACGAACCATAGCTAGAGTCATCGCATGCATGCTCTTTTCATGAACCACAGCTAGAGTCATTGGATGTGTGTTCTTCTTACAAACCATATCATGAACCACACCTAGTGTCATTGCATGTGTGTTCTTCTCACAAACAACACATGGATCCACCGGTGTCATTGCATGTCTGCTCTTCTCATTAACCACAGCTAGAGGCATTGCATGTCTGTTCTTTTCACAAACAACATATCACCAGAGTCATTACATGTGTGTTCTTCCCATGAACCACACATGGATCCACCAGTGTCATTGCATGTGTGTTCTTCTCACAAACCACACATGGATCCACCTAGTGTCATCGCATGTGTGTTCTTCCCATGAACCACACATGGATCCACCAGTGTCATTGCATGTCTGCTCGTTTCATGAACCACGGCTAGAGTCATTGGATGTGTGTTCTTATCATAGACCACATATCACCATTGTCATTGCATGTATGTTCTTCCCAAAGACCACACATGGATCCACCAGAGTCATTGCATGTGTGTTCTTCTCACAAACCATATCATGAACCACACCCAGTGTCATTGCATGTGTGTTCTTCTCATAGGCCACACATGGATCCACCAGTGTCATTGCATGTGTGTTCTTCTCACAAACCATATCATGAACCACACCTAGTGTCATTGCATGTGTGTTCTTCCCATGAACCACACATGTATCCACCAGTGTCATTGCATGTGTGTTCTTTCCACAGACCACACATGGATCCACTAATGTCATTGCATGTGTGTTCTTCCCATGAACCACAGATGGATCCACCTGTGTCATTGCATGTCTGCTCTTATCATGAACCACACATGGATCCACCCAGTGTCATCGCATTTGTGTTCTTCCCATGAAACACACATGGATCCACCAGTGTCATTGCATTTCTGCTTTTTTCATTAACCACAACTAGAATCATTGGATGTGTGTTCTTCTCACGTACCACATATCTCCGGTGTCATTGCATGTGTGTTCTTCCCAAAGACCACACATGGATCCACCAGTGTCATTGCATGTGTGATCTTCCCACAGACCGCACATGGATCCACCAGTGTCATTGCATGTGTGTTCTTCCCATGAACCACACATGGATCCACCAGTGTCATTGTATTCTGCTCTTCCCATGAACCACAGCTAGAGTCATCGCATGCGTGCTTTTTTCACAAACCGCAGCTAGAGTCATTGCATGTGTGTTCTTCTTACAAACCATATCATGAACCACACCCAGCGTCATTGCATGTGTGTTCTTCTCACAAACCACACATGGATCCACCGGTGTCATTGCATGTCTGCTCTTCTCATTAACCATATCTAGAGTCATTGCATGTCTGTTCTTTTCACAAACCACATATCACTAGAGTCATTGCATGTGTGTTCTTCCCATGAACCACACATGGATCCACCTGTGTCATTGCATGTCTGCTCTTATCATGAATAACACATGGATCCACCCAGTGTCATCGCATGTGTGTTCTTCCCATGAAACACACATGGATCCACCAGTGTCATTGCATTTCTGCTCTTTTCATTAACCACAACTAGAATCATTGGATGCGTGTTCTTCTCACGTACCACATATCTCCGGTGTCATTGCATGTGTGTTCTTCCCAAAGACCACACATGGATCCACCAGTGTCATTGCATGTGTGTTCTTCCCACAGACCACACATGGATCCACCAGTGTCATTGCATGTGTGTTCTTCCCATGAACCACACATGGATCCACCAGTGTCATTGTATTCTGGTCTTCCCATGAACCACAGCTAGAGTCATCGCATGCGTGCTTTTTTCACAAACCGCAGCTAGAGTCATTGCATTTGTGTTCTTCTTACAAACCATATCATGAACCACACTCAGCGTCATTGCATGTGTGTTCTTCTCACAAACCACACATGGATCCACCGGTGTCATTGCATGTCTGCTCTTCTCATTAACCATATCTAGAGTCATTGCATGTCTGTTCTTTTCACAAACCACATATCACTAGAGTCATTGCATGTGTGTTCTTCCCATGAACCACACATGGATCCACCGGTGTCATTGCATGTGTGTTCTTCTCACAAACCACACATGGATCCACCAAATGACATCGCATGTGTGTTCTTCCCATGAACCACACATGGATCCACCAGTGTCATTGCACGTCTGCTCTTTTCATGAACCACAGCTAGAGTCATTGGATGTGTGTTCTTCTCACAGACCACATGTCACCAGTGTCATTGCATGTGTGTTCTTCCCAAAGACCACACATGGATCCACCAGTTTCGTTGCATGTGTGTTCTTCTCACAAACCATATCATTAACCACACCCAGTGTCATTGCATGCGTGTTCTTCTCACAGATCACACATTGATCCACCAGTGTCATTGCATGTGTGTTCTTCTCACAAACCATATCATGAACCACACCCAGTGTCATTGCATGTGTGTTCTTCCCATGAACCACACATGGATCCACCGGTGTTATTGCATGTCTGATCTTCCCATAGACCACACATGGATCCACCAGTGTCATTGCATGTGTGTTCTTCCCATGAACCACACATGGATCGACCAGTGTCATTGCATGGCTGCTCTTTTCATGAACCACAGCTAGAGTCATTGGATGTGTGTTCTTCTCATAGACCACATATCACCAGTGTCATTGCATGTGTGTTCTTCCCAAAGCAAACACACATGGATCCACCAGTGTCATTGCATGTGTGTTCTTCTCACAAACCATATCATGAACCACACCCAGTGTCATTGCATGTGTGTTCTTCTCACAGACCACACATGGATCCACCAGTGTCATTGCATCTGTGTTCTTCTCACAGACCATATCATGAACCACACCCAGTGTCATTGTATGTGTGTTCTTCCCATGAACCACACATGGATCCACCCGTGTCATTGCATGTCTGCTCTTTTCATTAACCACAGCTAGAGTCGTTGCATGTGTGTTCTTCTCACAAACCACATATCACCGGAGTCATTCCATGTGTGTTCTTCCTAAAGACCACACATGGATCCAGCAGTGTCATTGCATGTGTGTTCTTCCCATAGACCACAAATGGATCCACCAGTGTCGTTGCATGTGTGTTCTTCCCATGAACCACACATGGATCCACCAGTGTCATTCTATGTCTGCTCTTCCCATGAACCACAACTAGAGTCATCGCACGCGTGCTCTTTTCACAAACCACAACTAGAGTCATTGCATGTGTGTTCTTCTTAAAAACCATATCATGAACCACACCCAGTGTCATTGCATGTGTGTTCTTCTCACAAACCAGACATGGACCCACCAGTGTCATTGCATGTCTGCTCTTCTCATTAACCATAGCTAGAGTCATTGCATGTCTGTTCTTTTCACAAACCACATATCACCAGAGTCATTGCATGTGTGTTCTTCCCATGAACCACAGATAGATCCACCGGTGTCATTGCATGTCTGCTCTTCTCACAAACCACACATGGATCCACCCAGTGTCATCGCATGTGTGTTCTTCCCATGAACCACACATGGATCCACTAGTGTCATTGCATGTTTGCTCTATTCATGAACCACAGCTAGAGTCATTGGATGTGTGTTCTTCCCATAGACCACATATCACCATTGTTATTGCAGGTGTGTTCTTCCCAAATACCACACATGGATCCACCAGTGTTATTGCATGTATGTTCTGCCCACAGACCACACATGGATCCACTAGTGTCATTGCATGTGTGTTCTTCCCATGAATCACACATGGATCCATCAGTGTCATTGTATGTCTGCTCTTCCCATGAACCACAGCTAGATTCATCGCATGCGTGCTCTTTTCACAAACCACTGCTAGAGTCATTGCGTGTGTGTTCTTCTTACAAACCATATCATGAACCACACCAAGTGTCATTGCATGTGTGTTCTTCTCACAAACCACACATGGATCCACCGGTGTCATTGCATGTCTGCTCTTCTCATTAACCACAGCTAGAGTCATTGCATGTGTGTTCTTTTCACAAACCACATCTCACTAGAGTCATTGCATGTGTGTTCTTCCCATGAACCACACATGGATCCACCGGTGTCATTGCATGTGTGTTCTTCTCACAAACCACACATGGATCCACCAAGTGTCATCGCATGTGTGTTCTTCCCATGAACCACAGATGGATCCACTAGTGTCATTGCATGTCTGCTCTTTTCACGAACCACAGCTAGAGTCATCGCATGCGTGCTCTTTTCACAAAACACAGCTAGAGTCATTGCATGTGTGTTCTACTTACAAACCATATCATGAACCACACCCAGTGTCATTGCATGTGTGTTCTTCTCACAAACCACACATGGATCCACCGGTGTCATTGCATGTCTGCTCTTCTCATTAACCACACATGGATCCACCAGTGTCATTGCATGTGTGTTCTTCCCACAGACCACACATGGATCCACCAATGTCATTGCATGTGTGTTCTTCCCATGAACCACAGATGGATCCACCAGTGTCATTGCATGTGCATTATTCCCACAAACCACACATGGATCCACCAGTGTCATCGCATGTGTGTTCTTCCCATGAAACACACATGGATCCACCAGTGTCATTGCATGTCTGCTCTTTTCATGAACCACAGCTAGAGTCATTGGATGTGTGTTCTTCTCACAGACCACATATCACCAGTGTCATTGCATGTGTGTTGTTCCCAAAGACCACAAATGGATCCACCAGTTTCATTGCATGTGTGTTCTTGTCACAAACCATATCATGAACCACACCCAGTGTCATTGCATGTGTGTTCTTCTCACAGACCACACATGGATCCACCAGTGTCATTGCATGTGTGTTCTTCTCACAGACCATATCATGAACCACACCCAGTGTCATTGCATGTGTGTTCTTCCCATGAACCACACATGGATCCACCGGTGTCATTGCATGTCTGATCTTTTCATTAACCACATCTAGAGTCATTGCATGTGTGTTATTCTCATAAACCACATATCACCGGAGTCATTCCATGTGTGTTCTTCCCAAAGACCACACATGGATCCAGCAGTGTCATTGCATGTGTGTTCTTCCCACAGACCACACATGGATCCACCAGTGTCATTGCATGTGTGTTCTTCCCATGAACCACACATGGATCCACCAGTGTCATTGTATGTCTGCTCTTCCCACGAACAACAGCTAGAGTCATCGTATGCGTGCTCTTTTCACAAACCACAACTAGAGTCATTGCATGTGTGTTCTTCTTACAAACCATATCATGAACCACACCCAGTGTCATTGCATGTGTGTTCTTCTCACAAACCACACATGGATCCACCGGTGTCATTGCATGTCTGCTCTTCTCATTAACCACACATGGATCCACCAGTGTCATTGCATGTGTGTTCTTCCCACAGACCACACATGGATCCACCAATGTCATTGCATGTGTGTTCTTCCCATGAACCACAGATGGATCCACCAGTGTCATTTCATGTGCATTCTTCCCACAAACCACACATGGATCCACCAGTGTCATCGCATGTGTGTTCTTCCCATGAACCACACATGGATCCACCAGTGTCATTGCATGTCTCTTTTCATGAACCACAGCTAGAGTAATTGGATGTGTGTTCTTCTCACAGACCACATATCACCAGTGTCATTGCATATGTGTTGTTCCCAAAGACCACACATGGATCCACCAGTGTCATTGCATGTGTGTTCTTGTCACAAACCATATCATGAACCACACCCAGTGTCATTGCATGTGTGTTCTTCTCACAGACCACACATGGATCCACCAGTGTCATTGCATGTGTGTTCTTCTCACAGACCATATCATGAACCACACCCAGTGTCATTGCATGTGTGTTCTTCCCATGAACCACACATGGATCCACCGGTGTCATTGCATGTCTGATCTTTTCATTAACCACATCTAGAGTCATTGCATGTGTGTTCTTCTCATAAACCACATATCACCGGAGTCATTCCATGTGTGTTCTTCCCAAAGACCACACATGGATCCAGCAGTGTCATTGCATGTGTGTTCTTCCCACAGACCACACATGGATCCACCAGTGTCGTTGCATGTGTGTTCTTCCCATGAACCACACATGGATCCACCAGTGTCATTGTATGTCTGCTCTTCCCATGAACAACAGCTAGAGTCATCGTATGCGTGCTCTTTTCACAAACCACAACTAGAGTCATTGCATGTGTGTTCTTCTTACAAACCATATCATGAACCAAACCCAGTGTCATGGCATGTGTGTTCTTCTCAAAAACCACACATGGATCCACCGGTGTCATTGCATGTCTGCTCTTCTCATTAACCACAGCTAGAGTCATTGCATGTCTATTCTTTTCACAAACCACATATCACAAGAGTCATTGCATGTGTGTTCTTCAAATGAACCACAGATGGATCCACCGGTGTCATTGCATGTCTGCTCTTCTCACAAACCACAGATGGATCCACCCAGTGTCATCGCATGTGTGTTCTTCCCATGAACCACACATGGATCCACCAGTGTCATTGCATGTCTGCTCTTTTCATGAACCACAGCTAGAGTCATTGGATGTGTGTTCTTCTCATAGACCACATATCACCAGTGTCATTACATGTGTGTTCTTCCCAAAGACCACACATGGATCCACTAGTGTCATTGCATGTCTGTTCTTCCCACAGACCACACATGGATCCACTAGTGTCATTGCATGTGTGTTCTTCCCAAGAACCACACATGGATCCACCAGTGTCATTATATGTCTGCTCTTCCCATGAACCACAGCTAGAGTCATCGCATGCGTGCTCTTTTCACAAACCACAGCTAGAGTCATTGCATGTGTGTTCTTCTTACAAACCATATCATGAACCACACCCAGTGTCATTGCATGTGTGTTCTTCTCATAGACCACACATGGATCCACCGGTGTCATTGCATGTCTGCTCTTCTCATTAACCACAGCTAGAGTCATTGCATGTCTGTTCTTTTCACAAACCACATATCAGCAGAGTCATTGCATGTGTGTTCTTCCCATGAACCACACATGGATCCACCGGTGTCATTGCATGTCTGCTCTTCTCATGAACCACACATGGATCCACCCAGTGTCATCGCATGTGTGTTCTTCCCATGAACCACACATGGATCCACCAGTGTCATTGCAAGTCTGCTCTTTTGATGAACCACAGCTAGAGTCATTGGATGTGTGTTATTCTCACAGACCACATATCACCAGTGTCATTGCATGTGTGTTCTTCTCAAAGACCACACATGGATCCACCAGTGTCATTGCATGTGTGTTCTTCTCACAAACCATATCATGAACCACACCCTGTGTCATTGCATGTGTGTTCTTCCCATGAACCACACATGGATCCACCAGTGTCATTGCATGTGTGTTCTTCCCACAGACCACACATGGATCCACCAATGTCATTGCATGTGTGTTCTTCCCATGAACCACACATGGATCCACCAGTGTCATTGCATGTGCGTTCTTCCCACAAACCACAAATGGATCCACGAGTGTCATCGCATGTGTGTTCTTCCCATGAACCACACATGGATCCACCAGTGTCATTGCATGTCTGCTCTTTTCATGAACCACAGCTAGAGTCATTGGATGTGTGTTCTTCTCACATACCACATATCACCAGTGTCATTGCATGTGTGTTCTTCCCAAAGACCACACATGGATCCACCAGTGTCATTGCGTGTGTGTTCTTCCCACAAACCATATCATGAACCACACCAAGTGTCATTGCATGTGTGTTCTTCTCACAGACCATATCATGAACCACACCCAGTGTCATTGCATGTGTGTTCTTCCCATGAACCACACATGGATCCACCGGTGACATTGCATGTCTGCTCTTTTCATTAACCACAGCTAGAGTCATTGCATGTGTGGTCTTCTCACAAACCAAATATCACCGGAGTCATTGCATGTGTGTTCTTCCCAAAGACAACACATGGATCCACCAGTGTCATTGCATGTGTGTTCTTCCCACAGACCACACATGGATCCACCAGTGCAGTTGCATGTGTGTTCTTCCCATGAACCACACATGGATCCACCAGTGTCATTGTATGTATGCTCTTCCCATGAACCACGGCTAGAGTCATCGCATGCGTGCTCTTTTTACAAACCACAGCTAGAGTCATTGCATGTGTGTTCTTCTTACAAACCATATCATGAACCACACCCAGTGTCATTGCATGTGTGTTCTTCTCACAAACCACACATGGATCCACCGGTGTCATTGCATGTCTGCTCTTCTCATTAACCACAGCTAGAGTCATTGCATGTCTATTCTTTTCACAAACCACATATCATCAGAGTCATTGCATGTGTGTTCTTCCCATGAACCACAGATGGATCCACCGGTGTCATTGCATGTCTTCTCTTTTCATAAACCGCATATGGATACTAATTAACCTTAGGAGAGCCCTAACCTTAGCGTTAGACCGAGTCTTCTAGAAGGCATGCCCTAACACAGTTGTTCTACTTGTCGATTGTTACATACCTTCCGATCGGGGCGCTTGGACGATTGGGATGGTTTACGTGAGATCAATCCACGAGTAGTCTGTTCTGCGGCATGATTGGCCACGCTTGCTCTGGACAAACTGGCAACACCGGGGGCTCCCCTGTTGCGAGTGTCACGACTCACGAGTTGAGCGGGCCCCATTACTTCTCTTCCTCCCCGTACTTCTCTTCCTTCCCCTCGAAGCCACATTCCCCACTTTACTCCCATCCTCGCCAGAGAAGTCGACGCACGCCATCCCAATCCCTCTCCGTTACCACCTCCCCTCTCGCCATGGGTTCAAGGGGAGATGACGAGGAAACGCGTCGTGACGACAGGGACGGTGATTTCGATGTGAGTCATCTCATCTCTATCTCTATCATCCGTGGCCAGTTATCTATTTTTTGAGCCAGATCTACTCCGTTTACTCATGCGTGTATGATGTGTTAGGCCAACCAGACGATGTATGACGCTGACTATCACGGTTTAGAAGATGAAGACAGTCCTCTACTATGTAAACATGGATATGTGCCCGCTAAATTTGTAGCGTTCGAAGGACGAAACGCAGGAAGGAGGTTTCTACGGTGCCAAGGACATCGTGCAATGATGCGAGGCGGAAGTTGCGGTGTTATCAAATGGGTAGATCCAGAGTGGACCAAATCGATGCAGAAAACGCTGGACAAACTATGGGAAATGACTGTTGAGTTGAAAGAATCCGCATTCAGCTCACTTCTTGACAGTGTTGAGATGAAGCTATGGGAACTAGTTGACACGACCAAGCATAAGCGAGATCTCATGGGGGTGGAAGACAAGGTTAGCAAAGTCGAGAAGGAGAGGGACACGGTGTTGGCCCTGAAAGCTAAAGCAGAGCAATAACTGACTCAAGCAAGGAAGGATCTTCACCAGGCCAAAGTCCTGCAGTTCACAACTACGAGTATTGACAAGTGCATGAGGAAAGATGCAGAGAAACAATTGAAGCTGTGTAAGGAAGATGCTAAAAGGAAGGAGCAAACGATTCGATCCTTGCTCTCGCGGGAAGATGCACATAAGTCTAAGATTAGGAAGATCAAGGAGATCTGTGTTAACTAGTTCTATTTAGCTTAAGCCCCGTGCCTTTTTTAAGTTGTAATAGTTGTACTTGTTGACCTAGCGGTCTGAACTATTGGCCCCGGAGTCCTGGGAGTAAAAATATTGGTCGCCCGTTAATCTGTCTTAACGCTGCATTACTTCCTTTTGTCTGACCAATGCCCCTTGGATATTCTCGCCTGCCGCTTGCCGTCCTCGCGTGTACAAATAGGAGGCACCATAGCTCGTCAGCCGTGCATCCCTCGCCCTCTCCAATCTCCACCGCACCATCCACCCCCTCGCTCCCTCTCCAATCTCCACCGCGCCGCCATGGAGATGCCCTTGCTGAACTTCTACGAGGCGGTGATGTTCTCGCACTTTGAGATCCTTGCGCCGCTGGCCGCGACGGTGCCCCACGGATAGCGCATCAGCTATGCGGGGGTGCCGGTGGCTCCGCTCCTCTTCCTCGGCGGAGCCGTGATGGAGAGCGAAATCGCGGCGTGCCGCCTCTAGATGCCCGCATGGAAGAGGGCGATGCCCCGATACGCGGAGGCCAGCCCGTACTGGCCGGCGCTGTTCAAGAAGGAGCGGAAGGCCAAGATTGGCAAACGCATCGTTTATGGGCGCGTGGTGCACCGGGATCTCCACAACCGAGAAGGGCGGGAGACGTTCTGGTCCGTCCCTGGACGGACCAAGTTCACCGTCATCGCCGCCGCTCACCGCGAAGAGGTGCTCTGTCTCGCGTACAATGCGGAAATCGTGGAGGTTCCGTCCGACGAAGACGAGGAAGCCGGTGGCTTAGAGGACAGCGGCATCGGAAGTGAAATTGTTGACTAGTTGGTTGAATTAAAGTAGGATGTGAAATCGCACCTTTCTTTAGAAGAATTTGTGGTTGAATTAATGAAATGCCTCGATTTAGATCTCTATCTCGATTAATTTGTGGAAGAATTTGTGATTTAGATCAATTTCTGCCTCGATTTAGATCTCTGTCCCGGATTGGGAACGTAACCGTGGACCAAAGACACCTTTTCTACTAGTGTATTCTGACACTGGTGGTTTGTTTGAATGTAATCTACGTGGATTGTGCCACATGCAAATGGCACAACCACAATTTATAAAGTGGAAGCACGTACACCCGGTTACTGGAGATCCGGGAGCTTCGCCAGATGCAGGGGATGCAGGAGCAGAGAGGCGGTGAGATAGACGGGCTCAAGATTAGGCTAGAAAGTGGTACCCATTTCCTCCTCGTCTGGGCATTATCGGTGAGAACATTGTTGTTTATGTTGCCACGTCGTTGTGCAGCATCTGAAATAAGTTGCTGCTTCATGGAGTGTGGCAGCTTAAATAATTTATTTATGTGCCACTTACATTCCGTCGTATTTGGAGACCTCCTGCCCCTCAACAATCATGGAACCGGTGGATCATTGTTTTGAGATAGCAGTGGCACAATCACAATTTCGGATTCAACTACTGACTCAGGCGTTTCCAAACCCTAAGTCGCGGTACATTTTACTCAGAGAACGTGGGTAGATTGTTTCGCCCAGCAACGTGCCACACATAGAGCGATCAGAATTTAACAAAATTACATATATAGGTTCAATTTCAACACATTACTATGCATCTTCATTGCCAGCAGCCTTCTTCCGCAGCCTGGGTGCCAAGCCTTCACGTCCACTGGCTTCTTCATTTCTTGTCTTCTTTCTCTTCCTCGGTGCCAATTTTCTTAGCTTCACGTACTCTGCATCGCCGGGACAATGGGCACCAGAATCGTGTCCCGCATCATCTTTCCACTCGTTTTTTATTTCTTCGGGCAGCAAAATCACTGACCCGACAGTCATGTTTCTAACCTTGCGGTGCTTCCTGTCAAAGAAACAAGACTGTTGCATAACTGCCTAATATCTACAGAGTAAATAAAACAAAAATTACAATTCAGCACAAACATGCGAACCCCAAGCGACCTTTGCTTACCAGGAGCTAATTGGGTGCGAGCAATCACCATGTCCAAGAATAGAAGGGCGACTCCCAGTTGCAGCAGCTTCCACATCCAGTACATGACATTTCAGGTCAAACATGGCAGCCGAAGCATACCTTTTCATCAACCCAATTAGCTGACTGTCACACGTTATAGGAACCATGATGCCACATTCATCCATGAAGCTGAACTTTGCTGTCTGCTTCGGCCATAATTCAACATGATTACGCAGAGCAGAAACCATACTAGATATAGTGCAGATCTGTGCAGGTGCTTCTTCCATCGTGAAACAATGGCTTCCATACCACTTGCCATTAGAGTCGTACCTGTAGAGGACTAACGTAACCAGGTAAGGGGGTTCGCGCAGATCCCACTTGACAGAAAACTTTGGAAAAAATATGTTTGTCAGCATTGGGCTAACAAACAATTTGAGGTCCAGTAACTAGCTAGAAGTTGTAATTAGTGCGAATAGCAAAGAGAAGGGTAGCTCACCCGCTTGTAGACAGAACTTCTTCTTTCTTGATAGTAGGATCTGCCATCCTCCGAGCTGCTCGGCTCGTCAGCGGCGGAGGCGGGCTAGAGCCTCGCAACGGCGGCTACGGCATGCGCCGTTGGAGCTCGGGATCAGCGACTGGGCGCAGCAACTTGGCGCCGGAAGTCAAATGTCTGAAGGGATCGTCCTGCCTGGAGGGTGGATTCCGATTCCGCCGGTGCTAGGGGAAAGCTGGGAATGGATTTGTGAAATTGGTCAACACATCCGATCCACTTAGCTGCTCGATTTGCCTAAGAGGTTGCCGCGTTGGCACCCGCGTCACGGACAGATGACCGACATGTGGGTCCTGACCGTCTACTTCACGGGGCGGTTTAACAGAATGTTTGAATTTGGCATGGGTGAGATGAGTTTGCGTCGAAATGGCCCCTCTCAGTAGTTGGCGGCCCAACTTTTCGAAACGCGGTAATTTCAGGCAACTTAGATACCGCCATGCGCTGGCCTGCGAACTTTGGTACCGCAGACGAACAGGCCCCCCGACAGGGGCCCTGAATGCCATGTACCGATTCCAGAACCTCCTCCAGGTGGATGATGACCGGGTGCTTCCAGCAAAGCTGTCACCCTGCCCTGCTTGGAATCTGCACCTCGTACATCTTAGGAACAGCGTCAGGATCTTTCAGCCACGCCTTTACCTCGATGACCCATCTGTCGCTTGGTGGCATGATTTCCACTAGCTCGCCGCCAAGGCTACTGACGCCCTGCTTGAGGGCCTCCGGCTCCCAAGCATCCAATGGAGGCCATCAAAGCCGAGTTTGGAGAAGAAATGAAGCTGCCCCAAGCAATCGTCCCACCCACAGGCGCGATGCCAACGCATGAAGCTCATTTTCTCCCTGCAACACTCGAAAGAACGGGAAGAATGCAGAATGTGCTCGGTGTCTGAGTTATGCTCGAACCGGACGAAAAAATCGAATGGTGGCACACATACCTGAATCTTGACCTCATTTCATTTGATCCCAAAACGAGACCTGAAAGCTGACAACAACTCTGCCAACGATACGGCAGGACGAACGCCCAACATGGTGGCCATGAGAGTGTGGTCGTCAAACTGTTGTGCTAGGGCTACCATGCCTGGGGTGTGCGGCAGCACGCAACTTCCCGAGGCAGGTCACCGGCCAGGATCGCCCGACGGGACGCGCTCCGCCATGCGAGAAGGACTAGCCAGAGGCAAGATATTAGTTCGGGGACGTGAAGCTCTGATACGGCGGACGATGCGATGGCAACGGCTGCGAGCTTTGATTAGAGGCGTGGGAGATTGACCGGACATGGCGGGGACACAAATTAGAGCAAGTGCAAGGTCCGATCTGAGACGAGCAGCCGAAGCTGAGCAAAGGTTATGGGGAGGGGAGTAGGGGAGAAGAGCAGAGCAGAGCAAAGAAATATATCTGGTCCACTCAGGGATCTCGTCCATGCAGGGGTAAACTAGTCCATGAGCACAAAAGATAACGAGGAATACTAATAGGGCGGGCCAAGAAGAGTTTACCTAACGGTGGTATTTGAGTTCAACCATTTTTCGTCTGGTTCAAACGACCATTTGGCCGTTAGATTTGTATTCACCCCCATTTGGCCCTTCTGGACAATTAGCGATTCTACTACGGCCCCTCCACGAGATTGATGACAACTCGGGTACCAGGATGCGCTCTCCCGGGAAGTTTGGTACGAAAAACCAACAATCCCGTTAGTGGGGTGGCCCCTGAAATAATTTATGAATCATGTGAATGCCTCATTGCTTTTTATTTGGTTCTTTCCGAGGTTGATCGTGTGTGTGTGTTGCTATTTGTGCACCCCTGCAGGGTAAATCTTTCTGAAAGCCGTGTTCGTGGTTATGGACGACTTGGAGCATAGTATCTCGATTATAGACAACTATAACTAAAGTAGTGCTATAAATTGGACTTTGACGTGTTCAGTAATCAGTTTCTCTACAACGGAATGAGTAAATAAAAATTCCAACAACTACTGGATCTGGGATGTCTTATGCTAATCGTGTCTGACTAGTAAGTATTGCAACTACAACGAAATGGTTAACTAAAACTGCCCACTGCTTATGATATCAGAATAACTCATGCTATCTATATCTGACTAGTAAGTGCTACAACTATAATGGAATGAATAAAGCTGCCAACGGTGTGAGTTTCTCGGTTTGACTTCCTCGTTTGGTCTCGAGGGGGAAATACCAGGATGGGTATGTTTTGGTGTTACTATCAGGTTGGATCCGAATAGGTCTTTCTTATCCATCTCTAATAGCTGACAGTTGTATCGAGTCTCTATAGGTTGTTTAGTGCATGTTGCGTTGCCGCTTCAGTCCACCATACCTATGTAGGCGAGAGCCGCCGAATTCTAGACTAGCCATGTACTGGCCTCAGTACCGACTGCTCTCTTTTTCATTTGCCCTTTGTCGGCACCCCTTTTGTTTTAGAAGGTATAAGTTCAATGTTGTTAGCAGGGTTACCCTTCCGGCTTGTCCTAGGTAGGGTTATGGACGCCATTGGTTATTTTTCAGGGCTCTTAGCCCCATTTGCATCTTATCCGTACTCGGATGTTGTATCACTTTCAAGGTGATTTGGATATTTGTATTGTATATCTGTATTCTTGACTCATTCAGTCGTTGTTGTATATGTATGTTCTGTGGGTTCCATCGCAGACTAATGTGTAATGATATTACTTCGTTTTCCACCCGCACGCAAGTTCCTGGTGGGCATCTTTGAATCGTTTCTATGCGGGTTTGGCAGGAATCGCTGAAACTTGCATAGGACCGATTCGAGGGTGTTACACGGGGTGAGATTCTTGCTTAGTGGAGGAGAGTTGTAGCATCCCAATTGTCTAACAATTGTAATGCTACTTGGTTTATTATATATAATGCTACTTCCTACATACCATTAATGCATCATCATAGTATCATGCTCATGTTACCATGCCATATTGCATTTCAGCATCATGTTAAAACCATTTTCATTTGGTTCTTCTCTCATATTGCATTGCTTTTATTAATTGTATTTGCCTCTTGATATATGTAGTTGCTTCTTGATATAATGCTTGATGCCTAAGTTGAGTCGGGGGCATATCTATTACAAATTCACCACCCATATTACCGCCTTCCTTTTTTTATCACATCCACCATCTCCTTCATTCCTTTTAAATATGACACATGTTTTTATTTGGATATTAAATCTTGCTCATAATAATTGGGATGGATCCTCTCTTTTAACCATGCTTCCATGCTTGTTATAATATGTTCTTATTGTGGGAGTTACCTTGCCACCATTGCATGATATACAATGAAGAATCCCAATAAACTTCATTCTATGGTTCTATTCAAGACATGAGTATAATTGAAATAATGAGTACAAGTAAAACTATAGTGGCTCACACACACTACAATTGGCTTTTTATTTCCAATATACCCATTTCTAAATCCACTCATAAGAGGAAGCTTTTTTGGGTTCTTCAAACATGAGGGAATACAAGTGCAAGTGGAGATGTGGTGATTTTCATCACAATTCATGCATGCCATGCAATGTACCAAATCCCTCCTTTTTGTGTTTTGTTTCAAATGTGTTCTTGGTTTTCCAAATAATGCTTGGGGCTTGTTTTGGTTTTAAATAAAACCTATCTATTCTATCTACACACCACACCATATAATCACACCCACCTTACCACATCTTGTCGTGGCCATCACCTCACACAAACATGCATGGCCATGGAATGTATGGCCCTCCTCGAACCACATCACCTCCTAAAACCCCCCTCTCTTATGTTTGACTCGGTTAGCACCATCCTAACACGAACTCCCTCTCTACCCTAGTCCCCCTATCCTTCCCCTTGAGAAAGAAAACAAGAAGAGAGAGGGGAGAGAGGATCATCCCAACACACCCGAGCCTCTCCCTCTCACCTTTTCGGCAAAGCCAGCAAGCCATGTGCTGCCCCTTTTATATAGCTGCCTAGGCACCCTCCCAGACAAGAACAAGATCCCTAGAGCCCCTCCTTCCTTCCTCCTCCCTCTTAGCCATAGCCACCATTGGCAAAACCCTAACCCTAGATAGCCTCTGGGTTTGCCAAGATCTGCACATGCTGGAGCTTGCCAAGATCAACTAGGAGCTCAGCCGTGGTCCACTTCTTCCCCTTCGACGATCTATGTCGGTGCCTGATGCCGAGGATCGTTAGAGTAACGCTAGTGCCGCCGTGCACCTCATCCAACCGAAGCTACCAAAACCTCTGCCTCTGTCCCGATGCGCTCCACCTCTCGCTTCAGCGAAGTCATTGACGACCTCCTGGTGAGTTCCTCTTCACCCCTCAAACGACCCTCCTCCCTCTCATGCACCATAGTGTCGATGTCCATCGATGATCACCTTGCGTCCATGCCACCGTCGCCATGGAAACCTCACAGAACACCTTGCCATCGGCTTCCCCTTGTGCTTCCGTGAGTGCAAGGAGCAACGCCGCAGTCCCGTACTTCTTCTCAGCCAAACCCTAAATCAACAGCCTCTGTACCACCATCGTTGTTCGCCCTGTTGCTCGCCAGCCGACACTGCGCCGCGTGCCATGCACGGCGTGCACGAACAACAACATCTACAGCGACATCTCGCTCCTCTAAACCTAGTCGGTTCCTGGCGATCCTCGACCCCCTTAGGCGATATCTCCAACACCAAGGATGTTCCCGGTAGATCCTTCTTCTAGACAGCAAAAACCACACATCAAACAGAGCCTTACATCACCCGCAATCCTCTCCCGAAGTCCGTTGTTCGTCACTGTAAATCTCATGTTTTAGCTTGTCAATTAAGTCGGTGGAAACCCCCTCTATTCTTAGCAAGTTTCTGAGCAGTGTAGTCTCCCTTCGTCGAACCTTCTTTGACCACCGTTAATCTCCTACATCCCCTCTACAATCCAGCACAAACCACGATCAAATTGGAGCAGTAACGCTCTAGAAATCTTTCTCTGAAGTTGAGTATATCTCATCTGTTTCATCTTCAGTTTCAGATCTGCTCCGGAAGCTTTTCTAGAAAACCCCCTTTCCTTCTACTAAGCGAGCCGCTTTAACCGTATGGAGGCTCCCGCTTAGCCCCACGGTCCCGCCAACAATGGTCAGAGGTAGACCCTTAGCCGGGTAGACCCTTAGCTGGTACCAAATGTTTTCGAGAGAATTTTCTAATTCAAATAAAAATTCCAGAATTTGTTAAATACAAACTATATCATCTCTTTTAAAATGTTTTGAATTTGGAGAAACATATATTATGAAATATGAACTATTTTCAAATAAGAATTCAAACATGTTTTCAAATTTGACCAGATTTGACCCTGCCTAGATAAACCTTTGACTTTTGACCCGATTTAAATTGTTTTGCATTTAATCATATTTTTAAATTCATAATTTCAAATAATACAAATGATACAGGTTTTCTTATCAGAAAACCCCAGGAATATGAATATGCTATTTAAAATAAATTCTGGATATTTAAAATTTTCGAATTATTAAATGCTATTAAATGTCTTTATCTTAATAAATTCATAACTTTAATTCCGTAACTCTGAATTTGACAAATAATATGTCTAAATTGATAAGCACGATGATCCCGTTATAATTATGTATTCCATGATATCAATTGAAGCAAGTGTCATATAAATTATTAAGTATACAGCAAGGTTTATGGGGCAAAATATGACTAAATAATTAATTGAAGTGCTTTATTATTATTATTACACCTCACCCATGCCATGCTATGTTATACCATGTAATGGTGCATCATTCCATCATGGAATACCTTGGTTTTCTTGTTGCATATGTTCATATGATTGCGCACTTTATTTAGGATCGCTATTTGTGTGTTTGGTTCTTATTTCGGATAGACGCCAGACAAAGGAGTTATGAGGAGAACCAAGAGTACGTCCCGGATCCCGATTATCCTACACTTGAGCTAACAGGCAAGCCATTTCCATGCTTGCATTACATATAAGACATATGCCTCTATCTTTATTCTTGTATTACTGTGACACGATTCGCATTAAACTGAAATCCCAAGTACCGCACAACATTTACTTTTAAACCCCACTAGAGTTTGTATCCTCAATCCTATCATCCTTTACTACAGGAGGTTTTTGAGCCATGTGATTCATAGAATTGGATATGTAGGGTTTGTGTGAGTCTATTCTGGATAAAGAGGTACCTAAACAACTTAAACTGTGTAGTAATGGGATAACTAAAGAAAGAGGCCCTAGTGGGCAATAGTTGTTTTTTGGTTTTTAACCGCTCACTTGTGTCCCGTAGGACCCGAGTACTTGATGCATGTTCCTTGACTATTGCACTATCTACATGTCAGAGACTTTATGGATCCCCCTTCGCCTGAGCTTGATTCACATCTTATTTCTTGGAGCCACAATTAGTTTGGGGCATTATTACTATCATATACTTAGGTCATGCTTTACTGCTTTATATACTATTGCGCATGGAGTGCCTTTAGTATTTTGGAATGTGAAGTGTTTTCATAGTATTGAAAAGCCCATTCACACTATCTCGTTCCCAGTGGTTTACAGCCATTGACGCAAACCCTTGGTCTATCTCCGAGCTGGCCAACTTTGTTGCGGGTAGCTTAGTGGGGTGGCCCCCGGAAATCATTTTTGAATCTTTTGAATCCTTCATCGTGAGGCCTGGTTGATTTTCATTTGGTTCTTCCCGGGGTTAATCATGCGTGTGTTGATATTTGTGCATCCATGCAGGGTAAATCTTTCTAAAAGCCGTGTTTGTGGTTATGGATGACTTGGAGCACAGTTTCTCGATCATAGACAACTATAACTAAAGAACCATGTTTAATGTGACTAAAACATGACTAATAAATAGTGCAACACTCATGGAATGGTTAATAAATTGCCAACGGATGGGATGTTCTTCTGCCTTCTCATTCGGTAAGCGAGAAGGAGGACGAGCAAGGTTTACTTATGTTGCTTATATAACTGTTGGTTCTAATTAATGAGCATTCGTCTATATCTGGTTGGGAGGATGCTTTAGCGTGTCTCTATAGAACTGTTTAGATATTTATCTTTTTCTGCAATTTCGTCACCCCCAGGTGGTTCCCTTTAGATGCATAAAGACTTGCTAAGTGCCCTAGGGTCTCACACCATAAATATTGATCATATTGTCGAGATTCTAGGGATGAAGATCTCTAAGATCTGTGGACGGGAATGTGCTTATTTCTATGACATCTTATGCCAATTTGACTCTTAATCCATACTCGGATATGTGTTTCCGTTTCCGCTTGATGATGTATGAGGATATAATCCTAAAATATTATTACTACTACCAATATAATTTGGATCTTGCCGTTATGGTGTTACAATATATTTTATTTCTTTTAGATGGAATTGCTCTAATGTACTCTTATATGTCGTTGGCGTACATACTCACTTGTGTACGTTATACTCGCAGCCAGCCGGTCATGTTTCTCGCACTGGAAGCTATAACCATGAATACTAGGGTGGATGGTTGGCTGGTATTGTTCCCTGCCATTGTGGCCTTCTTGTGGGTGGCCTCGCGGCCTCCACGGTAGTATGTCTTCCCCAGATTCGAGTTATACCGGGTTGTGATTTAGAAATGTGAGGTCAGTAGATGCACAAGGGTAATCCCCGGACCTCACGTTTATAAATCACAAGCCAGTGTAACCTGAATATGGGGAGGACGTACTACCGTGGAGGCCGCGAGGCCGTCCACAAGCAAGCCACAATGGCAAGGCATGGTACCGGTCAACCATCCACCCCAAAATTCATGGTTATAGCTTTGAGTGCGAGAAACATGACCGTTTGGCTGCGAGTCTAGCGTACACAAGTGAGTATGTACGCCAGCGACATACAAGAGTTCATCAGAGCTATTCCATCTAAAAGAAATAGAAATATTGCAACACCATTATGGGAACAACCAAATTTATATAGATAGTAGTAATAATACTTTAGGATTATATCCTCATACATCATTCAACAAATCATCAATCGGAAGGGGAAACACATATCCGAGTATGGATTAAGAGTCAAATTGGCACAAGATGCCACCGAAATGAACACATTCCCGCCCACAGATCTCAGAGATCTCCATCCCCGGAATCTCTACGCAAGAGGATCGTTGCCTCCATCATATGCCTCATCGACGTAGTAGCCTCCATATGGATGTACCTTACAACCTAATCAATAATTAGTGTGATACCCTAGGGGTACTCAACAAGTCTTTATGCATCTAAAGGGAATAACCTGGGGGTGACACAATTCTAGTGAAAGATAAATAGCTAAACAGTTCTATAGATACACGCTACAATATCCTCCCAACTAGATATGGACGGACGCTCGTTAATTAGAACCAACAGTTATATAAGCAACATAAGTAAACATCACTCGTCATCCTTCTCGCTTACCGAACGAGAAGGCGGAAGAACATCCCATCCATGGGAAATTGTATTAACCATTTCATGAGTGTTGCACTATCTACTAGTCATGTTTAGTCAATTTAAACATGGTAATTTAGTGATAGTTGTCTATGATCGAGAAAATGTGCTCCAAGTCATCCATAATCGCATACACGGCTTTCAGAAAGATTTACCCTGCAGGGGTGCACAAATAGCAACACACGCACGATCAACCTCGGAAAAAACCAAATAAAAAATCAATAAGGCATCACAATATTCATAAATGATTTCATGGGGGCACCCTACTAAGATACCCGCAACGAAGTTGGACAACTCCGAGATAGACCCAGGGTTTGCGAGAACGGTTGTAAATGACCGGGAACCTGAAAGTGTGACTGGCCTTGTCGATACAGTGGAATCGTGCCGTGAACCAAAACATTACAGGCACTCCACACACTATAGTAAATAAAGCAGTAAAGCATGGCATAAGTACATGATAGTAATAAAGCTCCAAACAAGTTTGTGGCCCCAACAAATAAGATGTGACTCAAGCTCAGGAAAAGGGGGATCCATAAAGTGTCCCACATGTGGATAGTGCAATAGTCAAGGATCAAGTATCAAGTACTCAGGTCCTACAGGACACAAGTGAGCATGGAAGAACCAAATAACATCTATTGCCCACCGATGTCTCTTTCTTTAGTTATCCCATTACTACATAGTTTAAGTTGTTTAGATACCTCATTATCCAAAGACTCGCACAAACCCTACACATGCAATTCTACGAATCACATGGCTCAAACAACTCCTGTAGAATTAGCTTATAGGATTGAGGGTACAAGCTTTGGTGGGGTTTAAAAGTAAAGGCTATGTAGTACTTGGGATTTCAATTTAATGCGACTTGTGACACAATGGTACACAAAAGGAATATAGAGGCATATGTGCTATATGTAATGCAAGCATGGAGAATTGCTTGCATGTCATATAAGTAATAGGGTAATCGAGATCTGGGTAGTACACTTGGTTCTCTTGATATCTCCCTTGCTCGACGTCTATCCGAAATAAGAACCAAACACACAAAGGGCCATAATAAATAAAGGACGGAATCATATGAACATATGTAGCAAGCAAAATAAGGTATTCCACGATGAAATTATGCACAATTACATGGTATAATATAGCATGGCATGAGTGAGGTGTAGGAACAATAATAAAGCATTTTACTCAATTATTTAGTCATGTTTTACTCCCATAAACTTTGCTGTATACTTAATATTTATATGCTGTATGCTTTAGTTGTTATCATGGAATGCATAATTAGAACGGACTCGTTTTGCTGATCGATTTAGACATATTATTTGTCGAATTTGGAATTACGGAATTAAAGTTATGAATTTATTAAGATAAAGGGATTTAATAGTATTTATTAATTCAAAAATGTTAATTGCCCAGAAAAGCCTTTAAATAGCATATCCATATTCCTAGCATTTTTCTGATCTCAAAACATATATCATATGTATTATTTGTAATTATAAATTTAAAACATTATTTAACGCAAAACAATTCAAAATGGGTCAAAGTCAAAGGTTTGACTAGCCAGGGTCAAATCAGGTTTGAAAATAGGTTTGAATTCATATTTGAAAATGATTCATATTTCATTTTATAAGTTTTACCAAATTCTAATAAATTCAAAAGATATGAATTATTTTGTATATAAACAAATCCTAGAATTTTATTTGAATTAGAAAAACGTTCTGGGACTTTTGGTACCAGCGCGGAGTCTATCCATAGTAGATGACCGGTGTGTCCACAGCACTGGCGGGCCGCTGCACGCGCTGGCTGCGCGGGGGTTGACACGTGGGAAAGCTCGGACTGTGGGTTGAGGCTTAGGAAAACTCGGGGTCTTTTTACAAAACCATCCTGAACACGTCGTCCGATCTGAATCAAAAACTAAATTTGATCACAGAGGAAGCAGCTAGCTCACGAGAACTTCGCTGGATGATTTCAAGAGCCTCAGTCGATGGATTTTAGCGCGGTTTGTTTATACGTGAAGCTGGTTGTACCTATATAATAGTAGGCTGAAGAACCACTCCGGAAAAGAATTTGAAAGACATAAAACTAGGTGGAACAGAGAGGAATTTCACGGTCGCGGACTGTCGGAGATGAACGGGAAAAAAGACTGAAACAACGGTGAAGTCGAACCATCTTCGGAGGACTTTTCTGAGAGACTAGGACCTCGGAATCGAGTGCGGTTTGCGGCGAGGGAAAGAGCGTGATACCAAGATTGCAGGAGTGTGTAGATCGACGTCCAAGAAAACCTATAGCGGACTATAAAATACTGGAACAGAGGTGCGGGAAGGCTGCTGTTGTGCACGCGGTGCTGTTGAGCGCGACGAGCAGCAGAGCTGCATGTCATGCGACGGGAAGGCAATGCCCGTGGCGGACATCGATGGAGGCGAGTTCCTTTGAGTGCACCAGAGCTGGAAGAACCTAGGGGACATAGCGAGGGATGCTAAAGTTGAACGGACCGGCGGCGGTTGGCTATGAATAGTGACGGCCGCAAGGTGCTAGACAACGTCTACATCACGCATAGGTAGCGGGTGAGAAGAGGGCTAGCTAGGGAGGGAAGGTTCTCACCATGCTATTCGCGGACAAGGTGGCCGACCTTGAGGTCGTGGTCGTGGTGAGTTCACAGGGACGGTGAGACGATGGCGAGGTACACAAGCCTGCTCCTCCTAGATCCTGGTACCGCGACGTGAAGCTGAGGATTGTCTTCTCCTCCTGATATAGAGGCTCGGTAGTCGAATAGGGTAGACGGTGGCTAGGTTTTAGTGGCCGCGGTCGGCTTGGCGTGGAGAGGAAGATGGGTACGAGATCGTGATCCTGATCTGGGAGAGTGGTTGGGGACGGCTGGGTGATGTCCTCTACCACTTTATGCACATGGAGGGAGAGGGAACCACGGGATCTGCGTCGGCGATCATCCTTGAGCGCACGTGGTATCAAGGAAGGAGAGGTACAGGGCGCGGCTTCCCTATTGTTTGGTCGAGAGAGACCAGATAGGAGGGAGGAGAGAAGGCCGAACCGGGTTCAGAGAACTGACACGAGTGGGATCTTAGGGTTTGGTGTGCGTGCGTAGCTAGACACCACACGCCTTATGCATGGCATATGCAACTACACACACTTGCATGCATGCATGGGCACACACATACACTCATATGGATGGTTACACACACGCATGAAGCTAGAGTTTGAAGATAGATATGGAAAAAGAGAGAATAAAGTAGGATTGTTTTATTTGGTTTGATTGGTCCATTGGTTTGAATTCAAAAAAATCTTGAAACCGTGTTTAAAAAGACAAAATAAACCAAATGGGGAGATAGGGAAGCCTCATGCATGTGTCATGCACGTAGGC
Source organism: Avena insularis (assembly GCA_023614405.1). Classification (NCBI taxonomy): domain Eukaryota; kingdom Viridiplantae; phylum Streptophyta; class Magnoliopsida; order Poales; family Poaceae; genus Avena; species Avena insularis. Next base: position 233,765 of record JAJUPC010000446.1, read on the forward strand.
ACGGTGAAGTTGTAAAAGCAACTACATTCCCTTTACCATTGGAATTATGCTCTATTGAAAACCATTCAATCTCTAGAATGATTTAATCTAGTTGATGGTCATACTTGAATTAAGAAAGCCAAATATAGTGTGTATGTCCCACTATGTTTTAATATGGCCCCATCAAGTGAAAATATAACCACAATTAGAATATACCATGGTATGGATTTAAATGGTTTCTATTTCTACATAGCATGCAAAATTGGCAATGTAGGCTTCCAGACAAATATTGTGAAAACAATATTAGACCATGTATAGGAGCATGTAGAGAATGGAAGGAACCATTTCCAGTTATTTATGAGCTAGATTTGAATACCAAAAGAAAAACATGGGCTCATAAATAATTAAGATGGTGGAGATGATGGATGGAACCAAAGGAAGATGGAAATGTGGATGGTGGAAGTATAAGAGATATTCCCCCAACTCAACTTCGGCATCAAGCAATACCTAGAGCCTAGGTGCTGTCATCTTATTGTATAACGACCTGCGTGTCGGATTCTTTATGTAATTTACTTTGCTGGCTAGTGTAGCTATTTGGAGAATCCGGAAGGCATGCAAGTCGAGGTACAAGTCGGCTACATGGTGTAAGGCGGCACGTGACAAGATTTGACATGAGTCGGATTACAGACTTTGTGGAGATGGAGATCACCATGAAGAGAGTCATACCATTTCACATTATAATTGCTTTATTTTGTGTTATTGTTATGTCTCTGTTTTTACCTCTATTAGATAGTTGGTAGAAAGAAATCCCTCAAAGAAGGTCTAGTCGGTTTCCCCGCCAGTACTGCACTATCACAAGGCGGACATTTTTGGTAGTGGGCTCATAAAATTGAGATGCTATCAATTCTCTCTGATTAGGTGGGTTTGAGTCGGACTCTTACAGCGGAAGCACTCGGTAATCTAGACGGGTCTATCACAACGGTTGTGGGACTCGAGGAAAAGTCGGATGGGAGCCAGGGCATGTGATGCCACCCATCCAACATGAGTCGTATGATATGCGATTGACAAGGAGTTGTCTACCTAGATCACTTGACGGCTAGAGGTGATGCTAAAGCTCACTAGTCGACTTGCTTATTTAGGGTCCTGAATCACTAAGTAACCATCGGAGGGGTGTTGGTTCTAGTGGGAGCATAAATATTAAAGTGTTTAATATGCTTGCTCTTTTATGGATACATGTCATAACTGTTTTGCATATTATTTGTTGTAGATCAATGGCACCTAGAAGTCTCCCTCAGATTTCTAGTTTTGCTTTGAGAACCATCTTAGAGAAAGATAAGCTGAATGGAACTAATTTCACCAACTGTTATCGTAATCTGAGAATTGTTCTCAAACAAGAAAAGAGGGACCATGTCCTAGACAACCCATTTCCAGATGAGCCGAATGAGAGTGCGATTGTCGCAGCCACCAATGCCTACCATCGGATTTGTGATGAATCCATGGAGATTAGCTGTCTTATGCTTGCTCACATGGAACCAGACTTGCAGCAGCAGTTCGAGAATGTTGAGGCCTACGATATGATCGAAAGCCTCAAAAGTATGTTCTAGGCTAAGGCAGAGACTGAGAGGTATCAAGTCTCTCAGGCTTTGTTGAGATGCAAGCTTAAGGATGGCGATCCACTCAGTCCACATGTGATCAAGATGGTTGGTTACATGCAGTCTCTAGAAAGGCTTGGCTACCCCATTAGCGAAGAGTTCGCTACAAACATAATTCTGAACTCTCTTCCTAGTGCGTATGGCCAATTCATATCGAACTACCACATGCATGGTATGGATAAGAAGCTCACTGAATTACATGGGATGATCAAGCAGGCTGAGGCGGATCTCAAGAAAGGTGCCAGTCAAGTGTTGATGGTGCAAAATAAGGCTAAGTTCAAGAAGAGTTCTTGGACTAAGAAGAAGATGGCAAAGTCGGGAGGTAAGGTTGAGGACCCAGTCCAAAGCGCTTCCTCAGGGACTAAGCCATCTCCTGCAGCCGGACCCACTTGCTTCTATTGCAAGGCGGATGGCCACTAGAAGAGGAATTGTAGCAAGTATCTGGCTGACAAAGCCAAGAGTGGAGGTGTGACTTCCGGCTCAGGTACGCTTGTTTGCAATGTTATAGATATTTATCTTACTGATGCACCTGGTAGTTCTTGGGTATATGATACCAGATCAGTCATTCACATCTGCAACTCATTACAGGGACTGGTAAGAACTAGGAGCATGGCAAGAGGCGAGGTTGACATTCGAGTCGGCAACAAAGCGAGAGTCGTTGCGTTGGAAGTCAGCACAATGCAACTTCATTTACCTTCTGGATTCTTAATGGAGCTGAATAATTGTTATTATGTTCCAGTGCTTAGTCGAAACATTATTTCTGCCTCATATTTGATGAGACAAGGCTATGAGTCGAATATTAAGAATAATGGTTGTTCTTTATATTTGAATGATATGTTTCACGGCTTTGCACCCGTCCGAGATGGGTTATTTATTTTGAATCGTGAAGGTGAATCTGTCTATAACATAAATGTGAAATGGTTGAAACGAAATGATCTGAATGACTTACTTTTGGCATTGTCGACTTGGTCATATAAGTTGGAAACGCATGAAGAAGCTCCATGATGATGGACTCCTAACTTTGTTCGACTTGGAGTCGTTCGAGACATGTGAATCCTGCCTACTTGGCAAGATGACCAAGACACCTTTTGGAAAGAGTTGTGAAAGGGCGTCCGACTTATTGGGACTAGTACATAGTGATGTATGTGGACCGATGAGCACGACAGCCAGAGGTGGTTATGAGTACTTCATTACCTTCACTGATGACTTGAGTAGGTATGGATATATCTACTTGATGAAACATAAGTCGGAAGCCTTTGAAAAGTTCAAGGAATTCCAGAATGAGGTACAGAATCAACTCGGCAAGAAAATAAAGTTTCTTCGGTCGGACCGAGGAGGCGACTACATGGGCCATGAGTTTGATGACCATCTGAAGAGTTGTGGAATAGTTCCCCAGCTCACTCCTCCAGGAACGCCGCAGAGAAACGGTGTGTCGGAAAGGAGGAATCGGACCTTGTTAGACATGGTACGATCAATGATGAGTCGGACAGATCTGCCTTTATCATTTTGGGGTTATTGTCTAGAAACTGCGGCATTCACATTAAACAGAGTACCATCAAAGTCGGTAGAGAATACACCACATGAGATGTGGACTAGCAAGAAGCCGAGTTTGTATTTCCTTAAGATTTGGGGTTGTGAAGCATTTGTCAAGCGACTTCAGTCGGACAAGCTTACAGCCAAGTCGGATAAGTGTATTTTCGTGGGGTATCCGAGGGAAACCTTGGGCTACTACTTCTACAACCAAGAAGAGGGCAAAGTGTTTGTCTCTCAAAACGGTGTCTTCCTTGAGAAAGAGTTTCTCGGTCGGGGAGTCAGTGGGAGAACGGTGCAGCTCGAAGAAATTTGAGAGGTACCGGCCAGCAGCGGGTCGGCAAAAACCTTGGAGGTTGAGCCGGTCGTAATACCTGAGCTGGCAACTGCACCGACACTGCGAAGATCGGCCAGATTGCGAAGTGTTCGTGGTGTGTTATTGTTGGACAGTGATGAGCCGGCAACTTATTTGGAAGCGATGGTGGGTTCTGATTCTGAGTCATGGCTTGGATCCATGAGATCCGAGTTAAAGTCCATGTATGAAAATCAAGTTTGGAACTTGGTAGATCTGCCAGACAGTGCAAGACCCGTCGAGTGCAAATGGGTCTTTAAGAAGAAAACTGATATGGATGGAAATTTTTCTGTCTATAAAGCATGGCTTGTCACAAAGGGGTTCTGACAGGTTCAAGGAGTTGACTATGATGAGACTTTCTCTCCTGTGGCGATGCTTAAGTCAGTTCAGATCATGTTAGCTATAGCAGCCTATTTTGACTATGAGATATGGCAGATGGATGTCAAGATGGCTTTCCATAATGGAAATTTAGCTGAGGACGTGTATATGATACATCCTAAGGGTTTTGTCGATCCGGCTAATGCTGACAAGGTATGCAAACTTCGGAAATCCATTTATGGGTTAAAGCAAGCATCTCGGAGTTGGAACATTCGCTTTGATGAGGTAGTCAAATCGTTTGGCTTCATCAAGAGTGATCATGATTCTTGTTTATACAAGAAGTTTAGTGGGAGCAAAGTAAAATTTCGGATCTTATATGTGGATGACATATTACTGATTGCAAATGATGTCCATATGTTGCAAGAGACCAAGGAATAATTGGAAAGGAGTTTTTTGATGAAAGACTTGGGTGAGGCGACTTACATACTAGGAATCCGGATCTATAGAGATAGATCAAGGCATCTCATTAGATTGAGTCAGAGTACATATTTGGACAAAGTGTTGAAGAAGTTCAACATGGAATCATCTAAGAAGGGGTTCTTACCGATGTCCCATGGCGTAAAACTTAGCAAGACTCAGTGTCCTTCGACAACTGATGAGCAAAGTCGGATGAGTGTGATTCTTTATGCTTCTGTAGTCGGATCTATCATGTACGCTATGATTTGTACTAGACCGGATGTTTCCTATGCTCTCAGTGTTGTGAGCAGATACCAGGCTGACCCTGGAGAGATCCACTAGGCTGCGGCTAAAAATATCCTTAAGTACTTGAGAAGGACTAAGGATATGTTCCTGGTTTATGGAGGTGAGGATGAACTCAGTGTAAGGGGTTACACAGATGTGAGTTATCTCACTGACTCGGATGATTCTCGTTCGCAATCTGGATATGTGTTTGTGATAAACGGAGGGGCTGTGAGATGGAAGAGTTCCAAGCAAGAGACGGTGTTTGCGTCTACAACAAAGGCTGAGTATATTGCTGCCTCGGAGGCGGCCAAAGAAGCCGTTTGGATGACGAATTTCCTCATGGATCTTGGTATGGTTCAAGGCTCGTCCAATCCATTAGACATGTATTGCAACAACAATGGTGCTATTGCACAAGCCAAGGAACCTAGAAAACACTAGAAGAACAAACATATACTCATGCGGTACCACCTTATTCGCCAGTTCGTGGATCAAGGTGATATCAAGTTATCAAGGTACACACGGATGCAAACATTGCGGATCTATTGACAAAGCCACTTCCACAGCCTAAGCATGAGGCACACCTGAGAGCTATGGGCATTAGATGCCTAGACATGTGATGTCGGATGATTGACTCTAGTGCAAGTGGGAGACTATTGGGAATATTCCCTAGAGGCAATCATATATGATGTTATTCCCAATGTATTCATAAAGTCACTATCCTTATAGAAACTACTGATATGTATCATTGAATATGTGTTTCGATTGTGGAACTATATATTCATGTTGTTCATACTAATTGTCCTTGATCATTGAGGTTGTGCTGGACACACAACTTAGACCAATGTGAAAGTCGGCAGATGACTCGGTTCCACTTGTCATGGGCATGGAGATGCTATTCCAACTTACACGGATTCATCTAAAGAGTTTAGCGAGTCGGACTGACCCATATTGAGATGCAACCAACATGTCGTCATTTGCATGTCTCAATCAATGTAATCCTTAGACCTGAGGTTATTGCACAATCCGAGTTGAGGATCACCGACTTAGGTTTTGTCAAACGATGTTTCGTCACTGGGCAGTTATAAAGGCAGAGTTCGGGTCGACTAAGAATCAAGCTGCGTGATGTGAATTACCAAGATGGGATTTTACCCCTCCGTCTGGAGAGATATTCTCTGGGCCCTCTCGGAAGATATGATTCGGAAAGCATGGCCATGCATGACTCGGTTAAGTGTTAATCGAGGCAATCGACTAAGAGTTAGTCGGATGAATCACTTATCTCGGATCGAGAAAGAGAGTCGGACTATTTAAGGGATGACGATTATTCGCCTATACTTCGACAAGGTATATCGTGAGGCAAAAGGGACTTAGACAAAAGTCGGATTGGAAGGTATGTCGTCATGACTCTTTGGTACTTGGGAGTCGGCACGTTCTGCTAGGAGCCACTACCGACTGATCGGTCACGAGTGAGACTCGTATCGTGTCCGAGTTACCATAAGCCTGTCGGGTCACACTCTTAAGAGCGGGAGCAAGTTTGGGTTAGACCCAAACTGGAAATCTATTTGGGTTGGACCCAAATAGAGACATGGACTAAGTCAAAAAGTTGGACTTGCAGTGACTAATATAGGCCTTTTAGTGAATGGGCCACAAGCGAGTGGATCCCACTTTCACTCCCTATATAAGCTGGGGTGCAGGTGCTTAGAGCACATGATTAGGTCACTCCATGTGTTGGAAACCCTAGCCCAGTCTGTCCTGTCGCTGCTGTACCGGACCTAGCAGTTCATCGCAGGCGCTCCTCCTCGTACGTGTGGAAACTGGCGGAGGTGCTGTACGTTCAGCACTTCGACGATCGTGGAACCGGAATGGATCGTGAGGACTGCACTACATCAAGCGATGTGCTTCATCGATTCCGCAACTACGCGTCTAGTGGTAATCCTCATGGCCTTCTACCTGAGCTAGATCTTGGGATCACCGCGTAGGGAAAACGTTTTGTTTATCTCTGTGTGGCCCAACACTCTCCTCCATGGGAGGATTCTCCTCCAAGGGAGAATATCATTTTGTGGCCCGAAAGTTGGGGTGGCCAGGCAACGCGGTACCCGAGTTCCCTAAAATCAGCCGGGGTGACTACAGTTGGCGTGCCAAATACTCAGAGGGTCTTTTTCGGCACGAATTCAACTTTACGTTTCAATACAAAAAATCATGCTAACGGTCGTCAAGTTGGGCCCCCTTGTCAGCTTTCGCCGTTATGTCGCTGTCGTCGTCGCTGCCATGTAGGCTTGCAGCATTGGCGCATGCATCCTTTACGCGTCTTCTTCTTCCTCCGGGGCGGCAATCTGTGGTCGCGGCCATGGCACGGAGCTAGGACTTGGATGAACCTGCTCGGCCCATTCTCCTCCCCGTCCCGAATCGGAGCTCGTCCTCACCATGACCGCACCATTGGCACGGCGCGGGGACGGGAATTCATTCCCGGGGTGAGATCTGTCACCATGCCGACCATGCTCGGTCCTGTTGGCCTCCTCCAGAATCCGAGCTCGCCGTCGCCGTGGTCGCACACGCACCAGCCACGACGCCTTCCTCTCCGAACCCCAAAACTACATCCACCCAGTTCAGCACAATGCCAACAAGGTGAAAATGCATCAAGTTTTCTTCTTGTGATTGTAGAAAAACATGTATGTACTGTGGCCGTAGCTTACTCTAACAATGTACACATATATTGTTTACTAGATTTTCGTTTGAAATTAGTAGCTCCGTGATAACAAAACATAGAGAACCTAAATGGAATGACGATGACGACCATGTTCTGTACTTTGCATTGCATCAACAAGTGCTCACTGACGAAGTAAGTTACCAAGAGAGTGGAGTTCATCAGCCATTGCCAAAAAATATGTGAATAAATCAATGAGCGATTCAATGCAAATACGCGCAGAAAAGCTAGATCCATGTCATCAATCATCAATAGGTGGCACATTCTAGTGATGCGTTCAAATGCGTACACGATGTATCATTTTCTTGAAGTGGTTGTTATCCTAAGCAAAACTGCCTGGTATGCACATTACATTTGTATGTTCTATGCTGCAATTCTGTTGTTATGGGCATGGAAAGAAAAGCTGGGCTTCACTGAATATTACACAGTTAGGCCTAACTTAGTCTTACACAAATAATCACAACTTAGTCTTTACACACATAAGCGTAAGTAATGATAAAGATAAAGACAAATGGTTCATCGGATCTGCCAGTATGAGCCCTAGGTCCCTGGAGCTGGTGGTATCGTCGGAACGAACCAGAATGCTGCGTTTGGCCGTCTTTCATTCTCCTTCAAATCGTATGACCCCACTGATGAGCCAATTGTAGGCCCCTCCCCCCGATGTGGATTCGGCTCCAGGTCAGATCTGGAGTATCAACATGATAGGCGCGTGAGTGTGCAGCAAACACATAGTCTGCTATCAACATTGGAAGTGCTGGCACCTCAGCAACAAGACCAGCATGTTCTTCCTGGACTCGGCAAGACCTCGGCAGGTATTTTCGTCGGCTTCACCAAAGGCAGCCTCAATGTATTTCATCAGCTTCACCAGCAGCAACATTAGCAAGTATTTCGTCAGCTTCACCAGCAGCAGCATCACCAAGTATTTCGACAGCTTCACCAGGAGCAGTAGCAGCTAGTTCTTCATCAGCTCCACCACCACCAACACCACCACCACCAGCAGCAGCAACATCAGGGGCCAGGGCTGCCTGAGAAATTACAGGTTCAACAGCTCCAGGGGCTCCGACAAAGAAAGGGTAGTTGATCCCAAGAAACACAGATTGTCCCTTCAGATTGTTGACTCTGCTCCAAACTTGCTCTACTGGATCTTTGGATGGGCATGCGGACCTCGAGAAAACGTGACACCGCAGCGATGGGTATGAAGAAAGTTGTGTCCCCATATGTTCTATTGTATCACCAACGCTATTTAGTGCTCCCCTGATATGAATCCACATGAGTTCATCATCCTATTCCTGTTGTCTCTGAGAGGTGCCAGGAACCAGCGCCGTGTCCCAAGTTCAGCATCTTCTACTGCATCTTCGATGACCGGAGCTGGAATGATGCGTGGGGCTGCGTGGGTACCTGCGTGTTACTAACGATCGATGGCAGAATTTTGAATGGGATTTTACATGATATATGACACCATGACTCACCCGAAATGGACGGCTCCCAAACACACACGTCGCCGCTAGGTTCAGTGACCGCATAAATGCGTTGCGGTCTGTACGAAGAGTAGCCGTAGGTGAAGACAGCGTCGGCATACTTCTCCGGCCGCAGGAAGTCATCACGCAAGACTGTCCATTCATTGTCTTCTGGGCATCTAATGAATGTGATTGCCTTGTCGAACACCGCTAAGAGGTCGTACTCCCACTTCTTCCACGCCCCTCCCACAGTCTATGTGGGAGCTGTACCTTCATGAGGTCAAGTTCTGCCATGTTGAACCTGTAAGCAAATTCGGAAATGGGCGGCGGCCACCCGTTGTTGAATGCAGTAATGCCGGCACCCTTCAAAGATTGCACTGCAAGTCTCACCGATCTGTAGCCATTTTTTAGAGTCCATGTACTGCCATCCTATGATAAAAGGACCAGCCACTCGCCGTTGCCACCCACCTAGTTCTGGTCATCTTCCATTTATGTCTCTTCTTCCTTGATATTCACCACTACTAATTTGGACCACTTATCCAGCAACATCAATTTTGCATGAATATTCTATAGAGTTTGTTGTCAGTTGGTACAGTCACCTAGCATGGATTCCATTGCAAATACAATTTGACAACTGGACCTTCAGATTAAAGTACACAAAATATCGCCTAAATACGAGTGTCTCCTCAGATATCGCCTAAGTTGTGCCTGTGTCACTACGAAGATACTCAATATATGGAGTACTAGCAGAGCCCCCAGAACAAACTCCTGAAGATGATCATAAACAACTCAGGGCATAACAGCCTTAAACCGTCTAATCTGTTTGTTTTCATTTTAGGAAACAGAATATCACCTAGCAGGCACTCCATTGCAAACTCGAAATTGACAACTCGTCTATCACCTAAAGTAAGACTGTGTCACTATGAAAATACCAGAATATCAGGTACTAGGAGAGCTTCTGCTATACAGAATAGTCTTAAATGGTTCGATTTGTTCAAACCGCGTGTGCACACAACACGTTCGACGAAAGGAACATAGGATTCCGATGAGAGTTCAACACATATGAATCAACGATATGACTGAACGAATAAGATAGATACTAGAACTTACATGGCCATCGCGGTCATTTGGCCATTTGCTGTTATCGAGGTAAAGAAGGCCTGGCATGCCGAACGGTTGTTCGTCCATGTTCCGCATCGTCAAGCGGTAGCGAGGATGCGATGGCGGCCGGCGGCTGAGATGATGTCCAACCCCGAGGCGATCCTGTGCATGTTCGCGGCGCTGAGGTTCGGCCATCCCCAATCCTCGCGGTAGCGGTCGCCCTGGCCATCCGTGTCGTTGTCGCATGCCTTTCTCTTCAGCCTGCTGCTACCCCAAGCTCTACCCATAGTGGCAAATGGAGTCTGGAATCCGGTAGATTAATGGAGGCGTTGTGATAAGGAGGTGGATGGATTCGAGAGGGGATGGAATCAGGGAAGGGGGCAGTTGTTCGAGTGGGGAGTGAATCTACAAGGAACCACCACCGCCGCCGGTTCTCGTCTGCGTGGAAGACAAGAAGGGGGCGTAATTATTGAGGGCGGCCACCGGAACCGTCTAGAGGAAGTGAAAAAATAAATCGTAAGAGAGAAATGTGCGGCCCGCCTGTCAGTGAGTGAAGGTCGGCACGCGCAAACGTGCCTACGTTTGAATTGATTCCACCACATGCTAGTGGCGCAGAACAAATTTTAGGAAGCGCTAGCATCGACGTGTAAAACCGCCGTTTTTCTCCATCTTCACCCTACTACAAACGGTCGTGCACCATTCCAGATATTGGTAAGGGCGGTTCCAATCTTTCACTTCTCCGTCTCATTTCCTCCTCCACGGCCTCATCGTCTTTCTCCTCCACGGCCTCATCCATTTCCTCCACCACTGCATCACCCTCTTCCTCCGTATCCTTTCCCTCTTGCCTGTAGTCATGGATGCTCCGGACATCCGGAACAATGGAAGGCAAGAAACTACGCACTTCGACATCGAAGTACATGGCGGGAATAAGGTTGATGTTGTCTACACCATCGACCCTCGGACGGTGAGGAACACTCTGAATAATTACACGAGTTGGCTGCAGTTCGAAGAAAACAGGTTCGTAGGTCTCGACCTCGAGTACAGCCGCGATCACCGTAGGATCGCCGTGGTGCAACTCTCCATGAAGGGGCACATCCTCGTATACCAGCCTTTTTGCAAGAAGGGGGCTGACGGGATCTGGTAGACTTTGCTGTGTTTTTGTTCCTAAACTGACTGTTTGCAAAAGTTATTGCTATATTATTTGTCTGAATTCATTTTCATGCAGGTGGGGCGAAAGCATTAGGGATCTGTTTCATGACTTTCTCGTGAACCAACACATAACATTTACTAGTGTTGACATCACGAATGACACTAAACTGCTTGAAAGCCCGACTGTCAACATTAGAATCCCAAAGGAGTGCAGAGTGGACATCCAGGAAATTTACTGGACCCTAGGGACGAAGGGCGGCAAGACCGGGATGGCCGCTCTTGCCTCCGAATTCATCGACCCGTGGTACGCTAACATGAAGGACAGATTGCCGAGATATTCATGGAGGCGTTTAGGGCACGGTTACTAGGAGGATAAGCCACTTTCTGAACCTAATCTAAAGTACTCAGCAATTGACGGGTATGTTAGCCACGATCTGTACCGCCAGATTGTAAAATCTCGTTCCAGGCATCGCATCATTGAACCACCACCAAGGCAGGTTGTTTGCCCCAGATGCCGGAGTGTAGATGAATATACAAACCGGGGCAAGCGACCGAAGGCATCCTGGGATCAGTTGCCTTCTCCAACAGGCTGGGATGTAGACTATTAGTGCATGATTGTTGTGTTTATGAAAACATGTTATTTCAGAAGTACACTATGTGAGCAATTACGAATTGCTGTGTATTACCTTTGTCAAACTATAATATGGGTTTGGTTATGACTGTATCCTTCGCTATAATCTGGGTTTGGTTATGACTTATGACTGTATCACACCTTATGCATGTCAGTCCTAGATTCTGCCGCATGCAAATGGCAAAGATAGAATTTGTAAGAATGAATGTTGAGCATACAAAAGGGGTAATGTTGAGCATATAGGTTAAGTAGCTAATAGCAGAGGGATCATACGAGCTTGGTTCTTACACACAGAATGCTTATAAAATATATGCGAGATAAAACTAGGAACGAAATGCGAAACTAGTAGTGGTAAACAGCACACTCACCCACCCGCCAGATCCTGTTGAGCATCTCGTAGCAGACATACGCGTCCCTGGCTGCGTACTTGATCGCATCGTAATCTAGGTACCTCCACTCCCATCGCTCGTGCAGGTGCTTCGGGAACTCGACTTTCATGCCGGCGTACTCGCGTTTCATGATGTCGGCAGCTAGTCTAGCCATGCCGGCTTTCCCCGTACCGCCATCCAGGTACCTCCACAAACGTTGGAGATCGACGTGATTGACGACATGAACGAGGAGATCTCGTTCTAGCTTTGGAGTGTCATTGTTGATGTCGATGCTGGCGAAGTAGATCTCCCTCCTATGTAGGAACTCGCGAAGCTCCGGGCATACAGATTTGGCCCTACATACGTGATATAGGAGGCAATGAATGCGCATGGACAGCTGCAAAAGCGCCGTCCTCTTCCTATCTCCGGTATACTCGAGGTCAAGGCCGACGATCTTGTACCTGTCCATCGGCTCCTATAGCCACCGCTCGTACATTGTGATGACCTTGGCGACCTCCGCTGACGCATTTGTGTGGACGACCGTCAGCTTGGTGGTGCCATGGGTGGTGACGGTGTACTCGTCGGTGTAGTCGCTCCCGTCGCCAAACACGCCATACTTTGCATCCATGGCAGCAGCTAATGCGGCGGTGATGGCCTAGGGTCGGTAGCGGTGGCTAGGACTGGGCGTGGCGGTGGAGTGATCTGTTGCAGTGGTATGGCTAGGCGGAGGCGGTGCTTGCGGCAGCATCGATGGTTCTTGCGGTGGTGGCGGCGGCAGAAGGAATGAGTTGGGATTTTTGCACAGTGATGTGATGAGGAGACGGAAGGCGATGCTTAAATTCCGTTTACCAATATTCCGGTCATTCCCATGCGGAAGCAAGTTTGACCGGGCGAGCACCGATGGTTTCCAATCCTAGCGATTAAATTCGGCGTCCGTCCCGGTAGGTGATGGGACGGGTTTGCGATGTGGCTTTGGCGTGGCAGAGACCGGTCACGTAGACCACCGTCCCGTTGCTGATCTGCAGCGGGTGTGCGGTGCTATAACGACGTAACTTGACAAGACAGAAGGAAGTGTACAGTTATTATTAATTCGTAACAAGTTTAAGAAGTGTAAGCATAAACATGGACCTAGCATCCCTGCACCCCGGGGCAGCCGCCCAGCCGATCAGGCCTGCCGATTGGGCACAACTTGTCTCGAATTTGCCAAAATGAAGCTCGTTTGCCCATGCTTCTATAAGTTTCTCTGTAGGCCACTTGTGTAAGCATGCACGATCAAGCCACTTTGCAACACACGTGTCGGTGGAAAAGCATTAGGTTTCAACGCGCCACATAGTTCAGGGATTTAGAATAGCTACATTGTGGAGCTCTAGCTAAATTGCATGGTAAAGCCGAATTCAACTTTTTGTCAGATTTAGCTATAGCAACATTGTGTCTCGTTTGTCCTCACTTTTGCCCTCCCGATATTCCGAAGCCCTCACATGCGCTCGGAGGGGGTGCCGCCTGGTCAAAGGCTTAGCCGTTACGTGCGCCATGACGCCTAAAGTGGAAGTTTTTTTTTATTTGGCCTTTTTAAGAGTGCCTTTTCCCCTCTCTCTCTAACAGTTGTGTTTTTTTTGCCCAAAAAGGTAGGGAATCTAAAGCAGCTTCTCTCTTCATTCATTGTTCCTTTTGCGATCGTTTTTCCCCAATCTAGTAGCAAATCTAGAGCAGCAAAACAAACCAGCACCATAAATAAATTCAGTAAAGAGTGATGTAGATAAAGCAGCTAATATAGGTTATATAGTACGGTACTTAACGAGGTTCGACAATTAGGCTGCTCAGCGAGCACCAAATGTGACAGGTTCAACATAGACAAGACAAAGAAGTCGCTGCTTAGCAGCAATGATCGGGCTTGCCCCTCGTGGCCTCTGCCAGGAGGGCATCCGCCTCCTCCCTCTGGCGCCTCCTGGACTTCTTGCTGCCCAGCCCCTTGACCTTGGGCGCCTTGGGTCTGATCGGGGGCATGCGACCCTCCTCAATAGCCACCTTCTAGAGGTTGCGGAGGTGAAGACCGAGCGCCTGGTGCTTGGCCATGAAACCGTGGACATTCACGGACTCGCCGCAGGTCCTCACGTCCTCGGCATGCTTCACGAGGGAGTTGAAGTCCGTGGCGCGGAGCCTCCTGGTGGGGCAGAAGGGGCACCTGTACACATCGCCGGTGAAGAAGTTGTTGTACTGACCGGACTTTAGCCTCCTCAGCACATGACGAATCTTGGTGTCCTTGGACTCGTCGTCGCTACGGCGGTCGCTGCTATCCTCCTGTTGGAAAAAAACAGTAGAGTGAAATAAGGACATGATTGAGATACTTTGATTATCGGGATTGATTTTTTGCATAAATTAACCGAATGAGATCTCCCGATTATTCCCCAAATCTCAAACCAAATCGAATACTAATCCCAACTACGAACAAGGGGATTCATCGAAAATCGAGATCAAACACAAGAGGATTAGCTACTGTAAAAAATACGAACAGCCGAGCCCTAATAACATACGATCTAGCATCCAACGATGGGAACGGGGGAAGAACAAGGGAAGGGGAGAAAACCATGGTTACCTCAGACCATGGGTCGGCAATGCTGGTGTCGTAGGGGTTCTCCGGCCTTATGTAGACAACCTCCTTGTAGGGGTCCCAGCCGAGCGGGATCTGTCCGAGACCGGCGGGGGCCTCCTCGTCGGAGGCTACGGCGGATGCAGGGACGGGGACAGGGGGCTCCTCGCCGGCGGCCTTGGAGGCGCCGATGGCCACCGCACCGTTCTTCTCCATCGCCGACGTGGTTGGAGTTTGGTTGGGCGTTTGCAGAAGGTGATGGGATAGTGGAGACGGTTGAGTGAGCGAGTGCGTGATGAGTGGGAGTGGGGAGGCCTCTATTAAAGGAGAAGGGAAGCGATGTTGCGTTGCACTACCGTGCAGCGCGTACGCTAATGCACCGTGCACGGCCACACGTGTCCTCTACTGCCCCGTGCACCGCACAAGCATACCGTGAGTCGCTTTTTTCCCTCGTGTCTAACCCTGGCGATTCAGTTGTACTCAGTTTTGCCCAGCAACCGTTGATCCTATGTGATCTAGCAGACAGGATAACCCTTATATCTGTCGGGGGCACCCCTCTATCCATGCAAAATAACGAGTATGCCACCGGAACTTTAACTCCATAAATAGATGAACTTGAATATATTTTGAAGGGCACGAAAATAGAAATCCCCATAGTTTAAGGGTCTAGATACGGTAAGAGAACTAAATATTATTAGTGGACGGGCCAGCACAGTGACGGGGTTGGTCGGCTAGAAGTTGCTGATTCCTAAGTAAGGGGACACTAGGCCGGTCTTGACATACTCCCTCAGGAATTTTCCATAAGCAGCGTGCTTAGCCTTGGTCGCTGACTTGTGTTTACTAGACGGGCTTTTACCGATGCCAACCGCATGCAGAATCAAGCTGGCAATCCTCGGGTTGACTCCTTTCTTCCAGAAAGGGCACCTGAGCTCCCCAAGTCGAGTGCGAAAAGGGATTATCCCGCTCTTGAGCTTCTTCATGACATGGCGGCTGTTGTTATCCCTGGTCTCCTTGTCAGAGTCCATCTCACTTGAATCCACCTGTAATGTATGGAATACAAACCGAAATGAGCAAAATAATAAATATATATTCCTTCCACCATTACAAGTTACTTTCGATGCAATAACATGTCTATACAGGTTCAGCAGTTCATTACGGCCGTCTCCCCAGCTCGCTCCTAAATTAATGTGGTTTGTGTTTTTGGTAACTTATTAATAAATAAATAATATGGATTCATTCAGAACAGACTAGATCTCTCCATGTACCGGTTCGTACGTTGCATCTAATCATTAGGACTAGATTTTTTATGACACCAGGATAGATTAAGATCAAGCAGAAAACATGAAACTTGTAGAAATAGATGCACCTCCAGGTACACGAGCGGAGCGTGTTCGTCGAACTCCACGCCCTCATCGGCGCCTCCGAAGTCGTCAGCACCAGCGAGCACATGGTCCCCCAAGAGGTTGAACTGCACGTCCTCCTCGGCTTGTGTTGCGTGATGCTCCTCCTGATCTTCCGCGTGAAGCACCACCCCGGTGGCGATGCCCGGACACTCACCCCCACGCACTGGTTTCATGGAGAAGGTTTGTGCAAGTACGTTCAAGATTATGGGGTTTTGCTGGATAGGGAAGAGAGAGTAGTGGATGAGTGCGAATGGAGGACCCAATAAGCTGGGTTTTTAATGCGGGGACGTTTAGGCCTCCTCGAGGGCCTCGGTTGGCAGCTCTTCCGGCTGCGGCTGCCACGTGGAAAGTTCGTGTGGTGGGGGCTTGTCGGAAGTGAGAGTGCAGGCGCGCTGCGTAGTAAAAATGGTATAGCCGGTGGTCCGTGGATGACCAGTTGCCGTGCAGTAGACTTGTAGCCTTTGCAGACTATATTAAAGATGACATGACCACTCGACGACTTTTTCCATGGACGGCATCGTGTTCCTTCTTGTAGAAGTCTCGTTGAGGGAGACGTCCGTGCTGTCTCGCAATGTCCTGTGAAGGGCACGACATGTGCAACGAGCCTCGTTGGATCACACAGGATCAAAAGTTGGTGCACACGATCCGCGTGACAACTGTGACAACCAATCGTATGAAAGCGCATGAGTGGGCACATGTTTGGGCTTCTACGAAAGAGAGAGGGGGGGCAAAACTGGGTAGTATCAAAAAACCAAGGGCAAAGCTAAGTAGTATAAAAATGGAAAGTGGGTGTCTTTTACAATGAAATGCATCGTGGCACACATCAAATTATGCCAAGATATATCCACTAGAGTTCACTGCATGTGTGTTCTTTCCACCAACCACATATGTATCCACAAGAGTCATTACATGTGTATTCCTGTCATGAACCACATTTGGTTCAACCAGTGTCATTGCATGTGTGTTCTTTCCACAAACCACATATGGATCAACCAATGGCATTGCATGTGTGTTCTGTTCACAAACCACACAAGTATCCACCACTGTCATTGCATGTGTGTTCTTTCCACAAACCATACATGGATCAACCAGTGGTCATTGCATGTGTGTTCTTTTCCATAATCCACATATGGATCCATTAGAGTCATTGCATGTGTGTTCTTATACTAAAACTAGCACTAGAGTCATTGCATGTGTGTTCTTTCCACAAACCACACATGGATCAAGAGTGTCATTGCATGTGTGTTCTTTCCACAAACCACATATGGATCAACAAGTGGTCATTGCATGTGTATTCTTTACACAAACCACATATGGACCCACTAGAGTCATTGCATGTGTGTTCTTTCCACAAACCACACTTGGATCAACCAGTGTCATTGCATGTGTGTTCCTGACATGAACCACATATGGACCCACTAGAGTCATTGCATGTGTGTTCTATCCACAAACCACACATGGATCAACCGGTGTCATTGCACGTGTGTTCTTCCCACCAACCACATATGGATCAACCAGTGTCATTGCATGTGTGTTCTTTTCACAAACAACATATGGATCCACCAGTGTTAACCGCATGTGTGTTCTTTCGACAAACCACTTATGGATCCACTAGTGTTCATTGCATGTGTGTTCTTTTCCACAAACCACTTATGGATCAACCAGTGGTCATTGCATGTGTGTTCTTTTCACAAACTACATGTGGACCCACTAGAGTCATTGTATGTGTGTTCTTATACTAAAACTAGAACTAGAGTCATTGCATGTGTGTTATTTCCACAAACCACACATGGATCAACCAGTGGCATTGCATGTGTGTTCTTTTCACAAACCACACATGGATCAACCAGTGTTCACTTCATGTGTGTTCTTTTCCACAAACCACTTATGGATCAACCATTGGTCATTGCATGTGTGTTCTTTCCACAAACCACATGTGGACCCACTAGAATCATTGTATGTGTGTTCTTATACTAAAACTAGCACTAGAGTCATTGCATGTGTGTTCTTTTCCACAAACCACACATGGATCAACTAGTGGCATTGCATGCGTGTTCTTTTCACAAACCACACATGGATCAACCAGTGTTCACTTCATGTGTGTTCTTTTCCACGAACCACATATGGATAAACTAGTGGTCATTGCATGTGTGTTTTGCCACAAACTACATGTGGACCCACTAGAGTCATTGTATGTGTGTTCTTATACTAAAAATAGCACTAGAGTCATTGCATGAGTGTTCTTTCTAGAAACCACACATGGATCACCCAGTGGCATTGCATGCGTGTTCTTTTCAAAAACCACACATGGATCAACCAGTGTTCACTGCATGTGTGTTCTTTTCGACAAACCACACATGGATCAACCAGTGGTCATTGCATGTGTGTTCTTTCCACAAACCACACATGGATCCACCAGTGGCATTGCATGTGTGTTCTTTTCACAAACCACTTATGGATCCACCAATGTTCATTGCATGTGTGTTCTTTTCCACGAACCACATATGGATCAACCAGTGGTCATTGCATGTGTGTTCTTGCCACAAACTACATGTGGACCCACTAGAGTCATTGTATGTGTGTCCTTATACTAAAACTAGCACTAGAGTCATTGCATGTGTGTTCTTTCCACAAACCACACATGGATCTACCAGTGGCATTGCATGTGTGTTCTTTTCAGAAACCACACATGGATCAACCAGTGTTCACTGCATGTGTGTTCTTTTCCACAAACCACACATGGATCAACCAGTGGTCATTGCATGTGTGTTGTTTCCACAAACCACACATGGATCCACCAGTGGCATTGCATGTGTGTTCCTGACATGAACCACATATGGACCCACTAGAGTCATTGCATGTGTGTTCTATCCACAAACCACACATGGATCAACCGGTGTCATTGCATGGGTGTTCTTTCCACAAACCACATATGGATCAACTAGTGTCATTGCATGTGTGTTCTTTCCACAAACCACACATGGATCAACTAGTGTCATTGCATGTGTTCTTTCCACAAAACACACATGGATCCACCAGTGTTCATTGCATGTGTGTTCTTTTCCACAAACCACTTATGGATCAACCAGTGGTCATTGCATGTGTGTTCTTATACTAAAACCAGCATTAGAGTCATTGCATGTGTGTTCTTTCCACAAACCACAAATGGATCAACCAGTGGTCATTGCATGTGTGTTCTTTTTCACAAACCGGATATGGATCCATATGTGTTCTTATACTAAAACCAGCATTAGAGTCACTGCATGTGTGTTCTTTCCACAAAGTAGTTATGGATCAACCAGTGTTCATTGCATGTGTGTTCTTTTCCACAAACCACATATGGATCCATTAGAGTGATTGCATGTGTGTTATTTCCACAAACCACACATGGATCAAACCACATGTGGATCCATTAGAGTCATTGCATGTGTGTAATTTCCACAAACCACACATGGATCAAGCAGTGTCATTGCATGTGTGTTATTTCCACCAACCACACATGGATCAACCAGTGGTCATTGCATGTGTGTTCTTTCCAAAAATCACATATGGACCCACTAGAGTCATTACTTGTGTGTTCTTATAAAACTAGCACTAGAGTCATTGCACGTTTGTTCTTTTCCACAAACCACATGTGGACCCACTAGACTCATTGCATGTGTGTTCTTTTCAAAAACCACACATGGATCCACCACTGTCATTGCATGTGTGTTCTTTCCACAAACCACACATGGATCAACCAGTGGTCATTGCATGGGAGTTCTTTTATACAAACCACATATGGATCCATTAGAGTCATTGCATGTGTGTTCTTTCCACAAACCACACATGGATCAACCAACGACATTGCATGTGTGTTCTTTCCACAAACCACACATGGATCAACCAGTATCATTGCATGTGTGTTCTTTTCACAAACCACACATGGATCAACAAGTGTTCACTACATGTGTGTTCTTTCCACAAACCACATATGGATCTACCAGTGGTCATTGCATGTGTGTTCTTTTCCATGAACCACTTATGGATCAACCAGTGGTCTTTGCATGTGTGTTCTTTCCACAAACCACTTATGGATCCACCAGTGTTCATTGCATGTGCGTTCTTTTCCACAAACCACATATGGATCAACCAGTGGTCATTGCATGTGTGTTCTTTTCACAAACCACATGTGGACCAACTAGAGTCATTGCATGTGTGTTCTTATACTAAAACCATCACTAGACTCATTGCATGTGTGTTCCTTTCACAAACCACACATGGATCCACCACTGTCATTGCATGTGTGTTCTTTCCACAAACCACAGATGGATCAACCAGTGGTCATTGCATGTGTGTTCTTTTCCACAAACCACATATGTATCCATTAGAGTCATTGCATATGTGTTCTTATACTAAAACCAGCATTAGAGTCACTGCATGTGTGTTCTTTCCACAAACCACTTATGGATCAACCAGTGTTCATTGCATGTGTGTTCTTTTCCACAAACCACATATGTATCCATTAGAGTCATTGCATGTGTGTTATTTCCACAAACCACACATGGATCAAACCACATGTGGATCCATTAGAGTCATTGCATGTGTGTTATTTTCACAAACCACACATGGATCAACCAGGGACATTGCATGTGTGTTCTTTCCACAAATCACATATACACCCACTAGAGTCATTGCTTTTGTGTTCTTATACTAAAACTAGCACTAGAGTCATTGTATGTGTGTTCTTTTCTACAAACCACATGTGGACCCACTAGACTCATTGCATGTGTGTTCTTTTCACAAACCACACATGGATCCACCACTGTCATTGCATGTGTGTTCTTTCCATAAACCACACATGGATCAACCAGTGGTTATTGCATGAGTGTTCTTTTCCACAAACCACATATGGATCCATTAGAGTCATTGCATGTGTGTTATTTCCACAAACCACACATGGATCAACCAATGGCATTGCATGTGTGTTCTTTCCACAAACCACACATGGATCAACTAGTTTTAGTGCATGTGTGTTCTTTTCACAAACCACACATGGATCAACCAGTGTTCACTGCATGTGTGTTCTTTCCACAAACCACATATGGATCAACCAGTGGTCATTGAATGTGTGTTATTTTCCCTGAACCACTTATGGATCAACAAGTGGTCATTGCATGTGTGTTCTTTCCACAAACCACTTATGGATCCACCAGTGTTCATTGCATGTGTGTTCTTTTCCACAAACGACATATGGATCAACCAGTGGTCATTGCATGTGTGTTCTTTTCAGAAACCACATGTGGACCCACTATAGTCATTGCATGTGTGTTCTTTTCACAAACCACACATGGATCCACCACTGTCATTGCATGTGTGTTCTTTCCACAAACCACACATGGATCAACCAGTGGTCATTGCATGTGTGTTCTTTTTCATAAACCAGACATGGATCCGTTAGAGTCATTGCATATGTGTTCTTATACTAAAACCAGCAATAGAGTCACTGCATGTGTGTTCTTTCCACAAACCACAGTTGGATCAACCAGTGGTCATTGCATGTGTGTTCTCTTCCACAAACCACATATGTATCCATTAGAGTCATTGCATATGTGTTCTTATACTAAAACCAGCATTAGAGTCACTGCATGTGTGTTCTTTCCACAAACCACTTATGGATCAACCAGTGTTCATTGCATGTGTGTTCTTTTCCACAAACCACATATGTATCCATTAGAGTCATTGCATGTGTGTTATTTCCACAAACCACACATGGATCAAACCACATGTGGATCCATTAGAGTCATTGCATGTGTGTTATTTTCACAAACTACACATGGATCAACCAGTGGTCATTGCATGTGTGTTCTTTCCACAAATCACATATACACCCACTAGAGTCATTGCATGTGTGTTCTTTTCACAAACCACGCATGGATCCACCACTGTCATTGCATGTGTGTTCTTTCTGCAAACCACACATGGATCAACCAGTGGTTATTGCATGAGTGTTATTTTCCACAAACCACATATGGATCCATTAGAGTCATTGCATGTGTGTTATTTCCACAAACTACACATGGATCAACATATGGCATTGCATGTGTGTTCTTTCCACAAACCACAAATGGATCAACTAGTTTTAGTGCATGTGTGTTCTTTTCACAAACCACACATGGATCAACCAGTGTTCACTGCATGTGTGTTCTTTCCACAAACCACAGATGGATCAACCGGTGGTCATTGCATGTGTGTTCTTTTCCACAAACCACATATGTATCCATTAGAGTCCATATGTGTTCTTATACTAAAACCAGCATTAGAGTCACTGCATGTGTGTTCTTTCCACAAACCACTTATGGATCAACCAGTGTTCATTGCATGTGTGTTCTTTTCCACAAACCACATATGTATCCATTAGAGTCATTGCATGGGTGTTATTTCCACAAACCACACATGGATCAAACCACATGTGGATCCATTAGAGTCATTGCATGTGTGTTATTTTCACAAACCACACATGGATCAACCAGTGGTCATTGGATGTGTGTTCTTTCCACAAATCACATATACACCCACTAGAGTCATTGCTTTTGTGTTCTTATACTAAAACTAGCACTAGAGTAATTGTATGTGTGTTCTTTTCCACAAACCACATGTGGACCCACTAGACTCATTGCATGTGTGTTCTTTTCACAAACCACACATGGATCCACCACTGTCATTGCATGTGTGTTCTTTCTGCAAACCACACATGGATCAACCAGTGGTTATTGCATGAGTGTTCTTTTCCACAAACCACATATGGATCCATTAGAGTCATTGCATGTGTGTTATTTCCACAAACCACACATGGATCAACCAATGGCATTGCATGTGTGTTCTTTCCACAAACCACACATGGATCAACTAGTTTTAGTGCATGTGTGTTCATTTCACAAACCACACATGGATCAACCAGTGTTCACTGCATGTGTGTTCTTTCCACAAACCACATATGGATCAACCAGTGGTCATTGCATGTGTGTTCTTTTCCATGAACCACTTATGCATCAACCAGTGGTCATTGCATGTGTGTTCTTTCCACAAACCACTTATGGATCCACCAGTGTTCATTGCATGTGTGTTCTTTTCCACAAACGACATATGGATCAACCAGTGGTCATTGCATGTGTGTTCTTTCCAAAAATCACATATGGACCCACTAGAGTCATTACTTGTGTGTTCTTATAAAACTAGCACTAGAGTCATTGCATGTTTGTTCTTTTCCACAAACCACATGTGGACCCACTAGACTCATTGCATGTGTGTTCTTTTCACAAACCACACATGGATCCACCACTGTCATTGCATGTGTGTTCTTTCCACAAACCACACATGGATCAACCAGTGGTCATTGCATGCGTGTTCTTTTATACAAACCACATATGGATCCATTAGAGTCATTGCATGTGTGTTATTTCCACAAACCACACATGGATCAACCAACGACATTGCATGTGTGTTCTTTCCACAAACCACACATGGATCAACTAGTATCATTGCATGTGTGTTCTTTTCACAAACCACACATGGATCAACAAGTGTTCACTACATGTGTGTTCTTTCCACAAACCACATATGGATCAACCAGTGGTCATTGCATGTGTGTTCTTTTCCATGAACCACTTATGGATCAACCAGTGGTCTTTGCATGTGTGTTCTTTCCACAAACCACTTATGGATCCAACAGTGTTCATTGCATGTGTGTTCTTTTCCACAAACCACATATGGATCAACCAGTGGTCATCGCATGTGTGTTCTTTTCACAAACCACATGTGGACCCACTAGAGTCATTGCATGTGTGTTCTTATACTAAAACCATCACTAGACTCATTGCATGTGTGTTCTTTTCACAAACCACACATGGATCCACCACTGTCATTGCATGTGTGTTCTTTCCACAAACCACAGATGGATCAACCAGTGTTCATTGCATGTGTGTTCTTTTCCACAAACCACATATGTATCCATTAGAGTCATTGCATGTGTGTTATTTTCACAAACCACACATGGATCAACCAGTGGTCATTGCATGTGTGTTCTTTCCATAAATCACATATACACCCACTAGAGTCATTGCTTTTGTGTTCTTATACTAAAACTAGCACTAGAGTCATTGTATGTGTGTTCTTTTCCACAAACCACATGTGGACCCACTAGACTCATTGCATGTGTGTTCTTTTCACAAACCACACATGGATCCACCACTGTCATTGCATGTGTGTTCTTTCCGCAAACCACACATGGATCAACCAGTGGTTATTGCATGAGTGTTCTTTTCCACAAACCACATATGGATCCATTAGAGTCATTGCATGTGTGTTATTTCCACAAACCACACATGGATCAACCAATGGCATTGCATGTGTGTTCTTTCCACAAACCACACATGGATCAACTAGTTTTAGTGCATGTGTGTTCTTTTCACAAACTACACATGGATCAACCAGTGTTCACTGCATGTGTGTTCTTTCCACAAACCACATATGGATCAACCAGTGGTCATTGCATGTGTGTTCTTTTCCATGAACCACTTATGGATCAACCAGTGGTCATTGCATGTGTGTTCTTTCCACAAACCACTTATGGATCCACCAGTGTTCATTGCATGTGTGTCCTTTTCCACAAACGACATATGGATCAACCAGTGGTCATTGCATGTGTGTTCTTTCCAAAAATCACATATGGACCCACTAGAGTCATTACTTGTGTGTTCTTATAAAACTAGCACTAGAGTCATTGCATGTTTGTTCTTTTCCACAAACCACATGTGGACCCACTAGACTCATTGCATGTGTGTTCTTTTCACAAACCACACATGGATCCACCACTGTCATTGCATGTGTGTTCTTTCCACAACCACACATGGATGAACCAGTGGTCATTGCATGTGTGTTCTTTCAACAAACCACACATGGATCAACCAGTATCATTGCATGTGTGTTCTTTTCACAAACCACACATGGATCAACAAGTGTTCACTACATGTGTGTTCTTTCCACAAACCACATATGGATCAACCAGTGGTCATTGCATGTGTGTTCTTTTCCATGAACCACTTATGGATCAACCAGTGGTCTTTGCATGTGTGTTCTTTCCACAAACCACTTATGGATCCACCAGTGTTCATTGCATGTGTGTTCTTTTCCACAAACCACATATGGATCAACCAGTTGTCATTGCATGTGTGTTCTTTTCACAAACCACATGTGGACACACTAGAGTCATTGCATGTGTGTTCTTATACTAAAACCATCACTAGACTCATTGCATGTGTGTTCTTTTCACAAACCATACATGGATCCACCACTGTCATTGCATGTGTGTTCTTTCCACAAACCACAGATGGATCAACCAGTGGTCATTGCATGTGTGTTCTTTTCCACAAACCACATATGTATCCATTAGAGTCATTGCATATGTGTTCTTATACTAAAACCAGCATTAGAGTCACTGCATGTGTGTTCTTTCCACAAACCACTTATGGATCAACCAGTGTTCATTGCATGTGTGTTCTTTTCCACAAACCACATATGTATCCATTAGAGTCATTGCATGTGTGTTATTTCCACAAACCACACATGGATCAAACCACATGTGGATCCATTAGAGTCATTGCATGTGTGTTATTTTCACAAACCACACATGGATCAACCAGTGGTCATTGCATGTGTGTTCTTTCCACAAATCACATATACACCCACTAGAGTCATTGCTTTTGTGTTCTTATACTAAAACTAGCACTAGAGTCATTGTATGTGTGTTCTTTTCTACAAACCACATGTGGACCCACTAGACTCATTGCATGTGTGTTCTTTTCACAAACCACACATGGATCCACCACTGTCATTGCATGTGTGTTCTTTCCGCAAACCACACATGGATCAACCAGTGGTTATTGCATGAGTGTTCTTTTCCACAAACCACATATGGATCCATTAGAGTCATTGCATGTGTGTTATTTCCACAAACCACACATGGATCAACCAATGGCATTGCATGTGTGTTCTTTCCACAAACCACACATGGATCAACTAGTTTTAGTGCATGTGTGTTCTTTTCACAAACCACACATGGATCAACCAGTGTTCACTGCATGTGTGTTCTTTCCACAAACCACATATGGATCAACCAGTGGTCATTGAATGTGTGTTATTTTCCCTGAACCACTTATGGATCAACAAGTGGTCATTGCATGTGTGTTCTTTCCACAAACCACTTATGGATCCACCAGTGTTCATTGCATGTGTGTTCTTTTCCACAAACGACATATGGATCAACCAGTGGTCATTGCATGTGTGTTCTTTTCAGAAACCACATGTGGACCCACTATAGTCATTGCATGTGTGTTCTTATACTAAAACCAGCACTAGACTCATTGCATGTGTGTTCTTTTCACAAACCACACATGGATCCACCACTGTCATTGCATGTGTGTTCTTTCCACAAACCACACATGGATCAACCAGTGGTCATTGCATGTGTGTTCTTTTTCACAAACCAGACATGGATCCGTTAGAGTCATTGCATATGTGTTCTTATACTAAAACCAGCAATAGAGTCACTGCATGTGTGTTCTTTCCACAAACCACTTATGGATCAACCAGTGTTCATTGCATGTGTGTTCTTTTCCACAAACCACATATGGATCCATTAGAGTCATTGCATGTGTGTTATTTCCACAAACCACACATGGATCAAACCACATGTGGATCCATTAGAGTCATTGCATGTATGTTATTTTCACAAACCACACATGGATCAACCAGTGGTCATTGCATGTGTGTTCTTTCCACAAATCACATATGGACCCACTAGAGTCATTTCTTGTGTGTTCTTATACTAAAACTAGCACTAGAGTCATTGCATGTGTTTTTTTTCCAGAAACCACATGTGGACCCACTAGACTCATTGCATGTGTGTTCTTTTCACAAACCACACATGGATCCACCACGGTCATTGCATGTGTTTTTTGTTCCACAAACCACACATGGATCAACCAGTAGTTATTGCATGTGTGTTCTTTTCCACAAACCATATATGGATCCATTAGAGTCATTGCATATGTGTTATTTCCACAAACCACACATGGATCAACCAATGGCATTGCATGTGTGTTCTGTCCACAAACCACACATGGATCAACCAGTGTCAGTGCATGTGTGTTCTTTTCTCAAACCACACATGGATCAACCAGTGTTCACTCCATGTGTGTTCTTTCCACAAACCACATATGGATTAACCAATGGTCATTGCATGTGTGTTCTTTTCACAAACCACACATGGATCCACCACTGTCATTGCATGTGTTTTTTGTTCCACAAACCACACATGGATCAACCAGTAGTTATTGCATGTGTGTTCTTTTCCACAAACCATATATGGATCCATTAGAGTCATTGCATATGTGTTATTTCCACAAACCACACATGGATCAACCAATGGCATTGCATGTGTGTTCTGTCCACAAACCACACATGGATCAACCAGTGTCAGTGCATGTGTGTTCTTTTCTCAAACCACACATGGATCAACCAGTGTTCACTCCATGTGTGTTCTTTCCACAAACCACATATGGATTAACCAATGGTCATTGCATGTGTGTTCTTTTCCACAAACCACTTATGGATCAACCAGTGGTCATTGCATGTGTGTTCTTTCCACAAACCAATTATGGATCCACCAGTGTTCATTGCATGTGTGTTCTTTTCCACAAACCACATATGGATCAACCAGTGGTCATTGCATGTGTGTTCTTTTCACAAGCCACATGTGGACCCACTAGAGTTATTGCATGTGTGTTCTTATACTAAAACCAGCACTAGACTCATTGCATGTGTGTTCTTTTCAGAAACCACTTATGGATCCACCACTGTCATTGCATGTGTGTTCTTTCCACAAACCACAGATGGATCAACCAATGGTCATTGCATGTGTGTTCTTTTCCACAAACCACATATGGATCCGTTAGAGTCATTGCATCTGTGTTCTTATACTAAAACCAGCATTAGAGTCACTGCATGTCTGTTCTTTCCACAAACCACTTATGGATCAACCAGTGTTCATTGCATGTGTGTTCTTTTCCACAAACCACATATGTATCCATTAGATTCATTGCATGTGTGTTATTTCCACAAACCACACATGGATCAAACCACATGTGGATCCATTAGAGTCATTGGATGTGTCTTATTTTCACAAACCACACATGGATCAACCAGTGGTCATTGCATGTGTGTTCTTTCCACAAATCACATATGGACCTACTAGAGTCATTGCTTGTGTGTTCTTATACTAAAACTAGCACTAGAGTCATTGCATGTGTGTTCTTTTCCACAAACCACATGTGGACCCACTAGACTCATTGCATGTGTGTTCTTTTCACAAACCACACATGGATCCACCACTGTCATTGCATGTGTGTTCTTTCCACAACCACACATGGATGAACCAGTGGTTATTGCATGAGTGTTCTTTTCCACAAACCACATATGGATCCATTAGAGTCATTGCATGTGTGTTATTTCCACAAACCACACATGGATCAACCAATGGCATTGCATGTGTGTTCTTTCCACAAACCACACATGGATCAACTAGTTTTAGTGCATGTGTGTTCTTTTCACAAACCACACATGGATCAACCTGTGTTCACTGCATGTGTGTTCTTTCCACAAACCACATATGGATCAACCAGTGGTCATTGAATGTGTGTTATTTTCCCTGAACCACTTATGGATCAACCAGTGGTCATTGCATGTGTGTTCTTTCCACAAACCACTTATCGATCCACCAGTGTTCATTGCATGTGTGTTCTTTTCCACAAACGACATATGGATCAACCAGTGGTCATTGCATGTGTGTTCTTTTCAGAAACCACATGTGGACCCACTATAGTCATTGCATGTGTGTTCTTATACTAAAACCAGCACTAGACTCATTGCATGTGTGTTCTTTTCACAAACCACACATGGATCCACCACTGTCATTGCATGTGTGTTCTTTCCACAAACCACACATGGATCAACCCGTGGTCATTGCATGTGTGTTCTTTTTCACAAACCAGACATGGATCCGTTAGAGTCATTGCATATGTGTTCTTATACTATAACCAGCAATAGAGTCACTGCATGTGTGTTCTTTCCACAAACCACTTATGGATCAACCAGTGTTCATTGCATGTCTGTTCTTTTCCACAAACCACATATGGATCCATTAGAGTCATTGCATGTGTGTTATTTCCACAAACCACACATGGATCAAACCATGTGGATCCATTAGAGTCATTGCATGTATGTTATTTTCACAAACCACACATGGATCAACCAGTGGTCATTGCATGTGTGTTCTTTCCACAAATCACATATGGACCCACTAGAGTCATTGCTTGTGTGTTCTTATACTAAAACTAGCACTAGAGTCATTGCATATGTTTTTTTTTCCACAAACCACATGTGGACCCACTAGACTCATTGCATGTGTGTTCTTTTCACAAACCACACATGGATCCACCACTGTCATTGCATGTGTTTTTTTTCCACAAACCACACATGGATCAACCAGTAGTTATTGCATGTGTGTTGTTTTCCACAAACCATATGGATCCATTAGAGTCATTGCATTTTTGTTATTTCCACAAACCACACATGGATCAACCAATGGCATTGCATGTGTGTTCTTTCCACAAACCACACATGGATCAACCAGTGTCAGTGCATGTGTGTTCTTTTCTCAAACCACACATGGATCAACCAGTGTTCACTACATGTGTGTTCTTTCCACAAACCACATATGGATTAACCAATGGTCATTGCATGTGTGTTCTTTTCCACAAACCACTTATGGATCAACCAGTGGTCATTGCATGTGTGTTCTTTCCACAAACCAATTATGGATCCACCAGTGTTCATTGCATGTGTGTTCTTTTCCACAAACCACATATGGATCAACCAGTGGTCATTGCATGTGTGTTCTTTTCACAAGCCACATGTGGACCCACTAGAGTTATTGCATGTGTGTTCTTATACTAAAACCAGCACTAGACTCATTGCATGTGTGTTCTTTTCAGAAACCACTTATGGATCCACCACTGTCATTGCATGTGTGTTATTTCCACAAACCACACATGGATCAACCAATGGTCATTGCATGTGTGTTATTTTCCACAAACCACATATGGATCCGTTAAGAGTCATTGCATCTGTCTTCTTATACTAAAACCAGCATTAGAGTCACTGCATGTGTGTTCTTTCCACAAACCACTTATGGATCAACCAGTGTTCATTGCATGTGTGTTCTTTTCCACAAACCACATATGGATCCATTAGATTCATTGCATGTGTGTTATTTCCAAAAACCACACATGGATCAAACCACATGTGGATCCATTAGAGTCATTGGATGTGTCTTATTTTCACAAACCACACATGGATCAACCAGTGGTCATTGCATGTGTGTTCTTTCCACAAATCACATATGGACCCTCTAGAGTCATTGCTTGTGTGTTCTTATACTAAAACTAGCACTAGAGTCATTGCATGTGTTTTTTTTTCCACAAACCACATGTGGACCCACTAGACTCATTGCATGTGTGTTCTTTTCACAAACCACACATGGATCCACCACTGTCATTGCATGTGTTTTTTTCCACAAACCACACATGGATCAACCAGTGGTTATTGCATGAGTGTTCTTTTCCACAAACCACATATGGATCCATTAGAGTCATTGCATGTGTGTTATTTCCACAAACCACACATGGATCAACCAATGGCATTGCATGTGTGTTCTTTCCACAAACCACACATGGATCAACTAGTTTTAGTGCATGTGTGTTCTTTTCACAAACCACACATGGATCAACCAGTGTTCACTGCATGTGTGTTCTTTCCACAAACCACATATGGATCAACCAGTGGTCATTGAATGTGTGTTATTTTCCCTGAACCACTTATGGATCAACCAGTGGTCATTGCATGTGTGTTCTTTCCACAAACCACTTATCGATCCACCAGTGTTCATTGCATGTGTGTTCTTTTCCACAAACGACATATGGATCAACCAGTGGTCATTGCATGTGTGTTCTTTTCAGAAACCACATGTGGACCCACTATAGTCATTGCATGTGTGTTCTTATACTAAAACCAGCACTAGACTCATTGCATGTGTGTTCTTTTCACAAACCACACATGGATCCACCACTGTCATTGCATGTGTGTTCTTTCCACAAACCACACATGGATCAACCAGTGGTCATTGCATGTGTGTTCTTTTTCACAAACCAGACATGGATCCGTTAGAGTCATTGCATATGTGTTCTTATACTAAAACCAGCAATAGAGTCACTGCATGTGTGTTCTTTCCACAAACCACTTATGGATCAACCAGTGTTCATTGCATGTCTGTTCTTTTCCACAAACCACATATGGATCCATTAGAGTCATTGCATGTGTGTTATTTCCACAAACCACACATGGATCAAACCACATGTGGATCCATTAGAGTCATTGCATGTATGTTATTTTCACAAACCACACATGGATCAACCAGTGGTCATTGCATGTGTGTTCTTTCCACAAATCACATATGGACCCACTAGAGTCATTGCTTGTGTGTTCTTATACTAAAACTAGCACTAGAGTCATTGCATATGTTTTTTTTTCCACAAACCACATGTGGACCCACTAGACTCATTGCATGTGTGTTCTTTTCACAAACCACACATGGATCCACCACTGTCATTGCATGTGTTTTTTTTCCA
Organism: Avena insularis; assembly: GCA_023614405.1. NCBI lineage: Eukaryota > Viridiplantae > Streptophyta > Magnoliopsida > Poales > Poaceae > Avena > Avena insularis. Next base: position 265,516 of record JAJUPC010000446.1, read on the forward strand.
CAAACCACACATGGATCAACCAGTAGTTATTGCATGTGTGTTCTTTTCCACAAACCATATATGGATCCATTAGAGTCATTGCATATGTGTTATTTCCACAAACCACACATGGATCAACCAATGGCATTGCATGTGTGTTCTTTCCACAAACCACACATGGATCAACCAGTGTCAGTGCATGTGTGTTCTTTTCTCAAACCACACATGGATCAACCAGTGTTCACTACATGTGTGTTCTTTCCACAAACCACATATGGATTAACCAATGGTCATTGCATGTGTGTTCTTTTCCACAAACCACTTATGGATCAACCAGTGGTCATTGCATGTGTGTTCTTTCCACAAACCAATTATGGATCCACCAGTGTTCATTGCATGTGTGTTCTTTTCCACAAACCACATATGGATCAACCAGTGGTCATTGCATGTGTGTTCTTTTCACAAGCCACATGTGGACCCACTAGAGTTATTGCATGTGTGTTCTTATACTAAAACCAGCACTAGACTCATTGCATGTGTGTTCTTTTCAGAAACCACTTATGGATCCACCACTGTCATTGCATGTGTGTTATTTCCACAAACCACACATGGATCAACCAATGGTCATTGCATGTGTGTTATTTTCCACAAACCACATATGGATCCGTTAAGAGTCATTGCATCTGTGTTCTTATACTAAAACCAGCATTAGAGTCACTGCATGTGTGTTCTTTCCACAAACCACTTATGGATCAACCAGTGTTCATTGCATGTGTGTTCTTTTCCACAAACCACATATGGATCCATTAGATTCATTGCATGTGTGTTATTTCCAAAAACCACACATGGATCAAACCACATGTGGATCCATTAGAGTCATTGGATGTGTCTTATTTTCACAAACCACACATGGATCAACCAGTGGTCATTGCATGTGTGTTCTTTCCACAAATCACATATGGACCCTCTAGAGTCATTGCTTGTGTGTTCTTATACTAAAACTAGCACTAGAGTCATTGCATGTGTTTTTTTTTCCACAAACCACATGTGGACCCACTAGACTCATTGCATGTGTGTTCTTTTCACAAACCACACATGGATCCACCACTGTCATTGCATGTGTTTTTTTCCACAAACCACACATGGATCAACCAGTGGTTATTGCATGAGTGTTCTTTTCCACAAACCACATATGGATCCATTAGAGTCATTGCATGTGTGTTATTTCCACAAACCACACATGGATCAACCAATGGCATTGCATGTGTGTTCTTTCCACAAACCACACATGGATCAACTAGTTTTAGTGCATGTGTGTTCTTTTCACAAACCACACATGGATCAACCAGTGTTCACTGCATGTGTGTTCTTTCCACAAACCACATATGGATCAACCAGTGGTCATTGAATGTGTGTTATTTTCCCTGAACCACTTATGGATCAACTAGTGGTCATTGCATGTGTGTTCTTTCCACAAACCACTTATGGATCCACCAGTGTTCATTGCATGTGTGTTCTTTTCCACAAACGACATATGGATCAACCAGTGGTCATTGCATGTGTGTTCTTTTCAGAAACCACATGTGGACCCACTATAGTCATTGCATGTGTGTTCTTATACTAAAACCAGCACTAGACTCATTGCATGTGTGTTCTTTTCACAAATCACACATGGATCCACCACTGTCATTGCATGTGTGTTCTTTCCACAAACCACACATGGATCAACCAGTGGTCATTGCATGTGTGTTCTTTTTCACAAACCAGACATGGATCCGTTAGAGTCATTGCATATGTGTTCTTATACTAAAACCAGCAATAGAGTCACTGCATGTGTGTTCTTTCCACAAACCACTTATGGATCAACCAGTGTTCATTGCATGTCTGTTCTTTTCCACAAACCACATATGGATCCATTAGAGTCATTGCATGTGTGTTATTTCCACAAACCACACATGGATCAAACCACATGTGGATCCATTAGAGTCATTGCATGTATGTTATTTTCACAAACCACACATGGATCAACCAGTGGTCATTGCATGTGTGTTCTTTCCACAAATCACATATGGACCCACTAGAGTCATTGCTTGTGTGTTCTTATACTAAAACTAGCACTAGAGTCATTGCATGTGTTTTTTTCTAGAAACCACATGTGGACCCACTAGACTCATTGCATGTGTGTTCTTTTCACAAACCACACATGGATCCACCACTGTCATTGCATGTGTTTTTTGTTCCACAAACCACACATGGATCAACCAGTAGTTATTGCATGTGTGTTCTTTTCCACAAACCATATATGGATCCATTAGAGTCATTGCATATGTGTTATTTCCACAAACCACACATGGATCAACCAATGGCATTGCATGTGTGTTCTGTCCACAAACCACACATGGATCAACCAGTGTCAGTGCATGTGTGTTCTTTTCTCAAACCACACATGGATCAACCAGTGTTCACTCCATGTGTGTTCTTTCCACAAACCACATATGGATTAACCAATGGTCATTGCATGTGTGTTCTTTTCCACAAACCACTTATGGATCAACCAGTGGTCATTGCATGTGTGTTCTTTCCACAAACCAATTATGGATCCACCAGTGTTCATTGCATGTGTGTTCTTTTCCACAAACCACATATGGATCAACCAGTGGTCATTGCATGTGTGTTCTTTTCACAAGCCACATGTGGACCCACTAGAGTTATTGCATGTGTGTTCTTATACTAAAACCAGCACTAGACTCATTGCATGTGTGTTCTTTTCAGAAACCACTTATGGATCCACCACTGTCATTGCATGTGTGTTCTTTCCACAAACCACAGATGGATCAACCAATGGTCATTGCATGTGTGTTCTTTTCCACAAACCACATATGGATCCGTTAGAGTCATTGCATCTGTGTTCTTATACTAAAACCAGCATTAGAGTCACTGCATGTCTGTTCTTTCCACAAACCACTTATGGATCAACCAGTGTTCATTGCATGTGTGTTCTTTTCCACAAACCACATATGTATCCATTAGATTCATTGCATGTGTGTTATTTCCACAAACCACACATGGATCAAACCACATGTGGATCCATTAGAGTCATTGGATGTGTCTTATTTTCACAAACCACACATGGATCAACCAGTGGTCATTGCATGTGTGTTCTTTCCGCAAATCACATATGGACCTACTAGAGTCATTGCTTGTGTGTTCTTATACTAAAACTAGCACTAGAGTCATTGCATGTGTGTTCTTTTCCACAAACCACATGTGGACCCACTAGACTCATTGCATGTGTGTTCTTTTCACAAACCACACATGGATCCACCACTGTCATTGCATGTGTGTTCTTTCCACAACCACACATGGATGAACCAGTGGTTATTGCATGAGTGTTCTTTTCCACAAACCACATATGGATCCATTAGAGTCATTGCATGTGTGTTATTTCCACAAACCACACATGGATCAACCAATGGCATTGCATGTGTGTTCTTTCCACAAACCACACATGGATCAACTAGTTTTAGTGCATGTGTGTTCTTTTCACAAACCACACATGGATCAACCAGTGTTCACTGCATGTGTGTTCTTTCCACAAACCACATATGGATCAACCAGTGGTCATTGAATGTGTGTTATTTTCCCTGAACCACTTATGGATCAACCAGTGGTCATTGCATGTGTGTTCTTTCCACAAACCACTTATCGATCCACCAGTGTTCATTGCATGTGTGTTCTTTTCCACAAACGACATATGGATCAACCAGTGGTCATTGCATGTGTGTTCTTTTCAGAAACCACATGTGGACCCACTATAGTCATTGCATGTGTGTTCTTATACTAAAACCAGCACTAGACTCATTGCATGTGTGTTCTTTTCACAAACCACACATGGATCCACCACTGTCATTGCATGTGTGTTCTTTCCACAAACCACACATGGATCAACCAGTGGTCATTGCATGTGTGTTCTTTTTCACAAACCAGACATGGATCCGTTAGAGTCATTGCATATGTGTTCTTATACTAAAACCAGCAATAGAGTCACTGCATGTGTGTTCTTTCCACAAACCACTTATGGATCAACCAGTGTTCATTGCATGTCTGTTCTTTTCCTCAAACCACATATGGATCCATTAGAGTCATTGCATGTGTGTTATTTCCACAAACCACACATGGATCAAACCACATGTGGATCCATTAGAGTCATTGCATGTATGTTATTTTCACAAACCACACATGGATCAACCAGTGGTCATTGCATGTGTGTTCTTTCCACAAATCACATATGGACCCACTAGAGTCATTGCTTGTGTGTTCTTATACTAAAACTAGCACTAGAGTCATTGCATGTGTTTTTTTTCCACAAACCACATGTGGACCCACTAGACTCATTGCATGTGTGTTCTTTTCACAAACCACACATGGATCCACCACTGTCATTGCATGTGTTTTTTTTCCACAAACCACACATGGATCAACCAGTAGTTATTGCATGTGTGTTCTTTTCCACAAACCATATATGGATCCATTAGAGTCATTGCATATGTGTTATTTCCACAAACCACACATGGATCAACCAATGGCATTGCATGTGTGTTCTTTCCACAAACCACACATGGATCAACCAGTGTCAGTGCATGTGTGTTCTTTTCTCAAACCACACATGGATCAACCAGTGTTCACTACATGTGTGTTCTTTCCACAAACCACATATGGATTAACCAATGGTCATTGCATGTGTGTTCTTTTCCACAAACCACTTATGGATCAACCAGTGGTCATTGCATGTGTGTTCTTTCCACAAACCAATTATGGATCCACCAGTGTTCATTGCATGTGTGTTCTTTTCCACAAACCACATATGTATCAACCAGTGGTCATTGCATGTGTGTTCTTTTCACAAGCCACATGTGGACCCACTAGAGTTATTGCATGTGTGTTCTTATACTAAAACCAGCACTAGACTCATTGCATGTGTGTTCTTTTCAGAAACCACTTATGGATCCACCACTGTCATTGCATGTGTGTTATTTCCACAAACCACACATGGATCAACCAATGGTCATTGCATGTGTGTTATTTTCCACAAACCACATATGGATCCGTTAAGAGTCATTGCATCTGTGTTCTTATACTAAAACCAGCATTAGAGTCACTGCATGTGTGTTCTTTCCACAAACCACTTATGGATCAACCAGTGTTCATTGCATGTGTGTTCTTTTCCACAAACCACATATGGATCCATTAGATTCATTGCATGTGTGTTATTTCCACAAACCACACATGGATCAAACCACATGTGGATCCATTAGAGTCATTGGATGTGTCTTATTTTCACAAACCACACATGGATCAACCAGTGGTCATTGCATGTGTGTTCTTTCCGCAAATCACATATGGACCCACTAGAGTCATTGCTTGTGTGTTCTTATACTAAAACTAGCACTAGAGTCATTGCATGTGTGTTCTTTTCCACAAACCACATGTGGACCCACTAGACTCATTGCATGTGTGTTCTTTTCACAAACCACACATGGATCCACCACTGTCATTGCATGTGTGTTCTTTCCACAACCACACATGGATGAACCAGTGGTCATTGCATGTGTGTTCTTTTTCACAAACCACATATGGATCCATTAGAGTCATTGCATGTGTGTTATTTCCACAAACCACACAGGGGTTGTCGTTGTATTGGGAACGACAGTACCTAAGGAGATTAGATAGAGGTGTGGGGACTAGCAGGGAAGCTATCGATGGCGTCCGTAGGCGGGATTGGATACAAGCAAGCGTAGCTGGATGCAGGAAGTACCCAGGTTCGGAGCCCTCGTGGTGAGGTAAAGCTCCTAGTCCTGCCGGATCTAACTATGTGGGATATACGAACTACAAGTGCTCCTCGAGCTGTATTCTCTAGCTACTGTCTTAAATGCACTGAGACCAACCCTTACTACTGAGGCCTTGCCTCTCCTTATATAGGCAGAGAGGCAACGATCTCACTGGCCAGTCCGACTGGCGGGCCCCACAGGCAGGTCCCAGCCGACTGGTCATCTACAGTGTCCGGTACGGTGTGTCCCATCGGAGTATGAGCGATGATGGCTGCCGTAGGCACGATGGGCCATCGTCGATCGGGCCACGTTCTCGTCATCCCTGCAAAGTCTTCGGTATGGGCGAGTAGTTGCCGGTCTTGTCATCGTACAGGGCGTACCATGCACTGATACGCATGTCGTCCTGTCTCACTGATTGGTTCCGGCTACGTCGCTGTAGCCGGCTGCTTCTTGCTGATCCGGCTACCATGCGGTAGTCGGCCTGACTTGCCTTGTCCGACTGCATCTGGTCAGCCGGACACGATCCGACAGCCCAGTTTCTTGTCCGGTTGGGGTATCTAGGGATCATCCCCCCGACACTAGCCCTCGAGCGCGTGTGGATTCCACCCTTAAGCGAAATGTGCGCGTGCTCCCTCTTGGTTTTGAATTTGTGTCCGGCTACGCCTGGCGGTTGCGCTTCCCGTGGCGTCTCTGCGACGCCCGACCAGCGCCGACGCCATCATTACCTTCGGCGGAAGCGTAACGTCCCATCGCACGTCGCCTCAGGAAACTGCTGCCCGACGCTTTGGTTCTCGCTCCCGGATCTTCTGCGCATCCCGCGTCGGCACACGGGATCTGGGCGGTGGTTGGGGTGAAGGTCGCCTGGATGCACGCCACGTGGCACCGTGGACGGCTGATCTTCCGGTCCTTTAAAGGGACGCCGCGGGGGGAGAAGTTCCCTTCCTTCGCTCCCCCGCTCCAGTTTTCTTCTTCCCTTCCGCGCTCCTGCCCTCTGCGCCCTTCCTCTGCTGCCACTGTAGCCCGCTGCGTCGCTCGTTCTTCGTTGTCGACGGTACGGGCCACCGCCACTCCTCCACCGCCATGCCTCCTTGTCAACCGGAGATGGCAGCCGAACACGGAGGCTGGTGTGTCTCCTCCGTCACGGAGGACCACATCCAGAAGTACCGCGCTACCCGCGTCCTTCCGCTGGAGGAGGAAGTAGCGGTGCGGCTGGCGCCGGCGGGAGAGGTGTCGCTGCACCCGACGGAGGGTGAGCGGGTCATCTTCCTCTCGCATCTGGCGCGCGGGTTCGTGTTGCCGGTGCACCCCTTCTTCCTCACATTCTTGGCCTTCTTCGACCTCCGTGTCCACCCTCTCGGTGCCAACGCGATCGGAACGCTGGCGCACTTCATGGCTTTCTGTGAGAGCTATCTCGAGATCCAGCCGGATCTTGGGCTCTTCTGCCGGCTCTTCCGAGTCCGGCCGCAGGTGTAGTAACCAAAGGGGCCACTAGTCGTCTGCGATGGCGCCTCCATCTACTCCCGCGCGCAGTCCGGCTACCCAAAGTTCCTGCTGCACGACATAGTACGACTGTGGCAGCAGTCGTACTTCTACGTCAAGAATGTCACCAACGTCGACCAGATCAACCTTCCGGCTTTCCAGGATGTCGAGTCCAGCAGGCAGCACTAGGAGCTGAAGATTTATAGCGACAAGGCGGAGTCAGATGCGATGCTGCAGCGCATGCGCTCCCTCGTCACCTGCCGGCTAACCGGCCTGGACATCACCCTTAGCTAGATGTCCCGGCTGATGATGCTGTTGCAGCTGCGAGCGCACAAAATGTGCTTCTACTCCGGTCGGCTGGACCCGACCCAGCTGTCGCGCTGTGATCCCCGCCACCACAACCTGAAGGTGTGGGTGTGGACGATCACGATGGAGCGGCTGCCGGAGAGCTGGACCTTCAGCCTGGCGCCCTACAACCGGGACAACCGCGCGCCCCGGGTAGGTCCTTTTAGCCGGAGCTTTCTTTCGTATTTCTTGCCTTTCTTTCTTGCTTTATCCGACTAACTTCTTGTATTCGACAGATCTTCCCTTGCATCCTTCGCGAGGAGGGTGAAGCCCCCCTCGAGGCATTTACGCCTGACTTGCAGCGTGCTTTCGGCCCGGCGGTCGAAGACGGGACGGTGATGCCTTCCCTAGACGGAACGGTGAACCGGCTGCTGACCCCCACGCGGAGGTTGACGAGGAGAAGGAGGCCGTGCCGGCCTCTGATCCGGCGTAGCGCCCTGCAACGGACGGCGAAGCTAGCGGGACGGCTCCAGCCATTCCAGCTCCAGCCGGCCTGCCGCGGAGGAGCCGGCCCCAAAGAGGAGCCGGACCAGCACCCTTCCGCCGAGTCGCCTGGGCCGGAAGAAGGGGCCGCCTCCGGTTGTGCAGGGGTACATCCCTCCTCCTCTTCTTTCACCATCTTCTGCTTGTTTCTTTTTCTGCCTTTCTGCCCTTGGCTTATTTGCTTTTCTTTCCTTCTTCTCGTCTTCTGCCTTCTTAGCACGCTGGTCTCCTTTGGAGCCGCGAGCCCGGCGTGAGCGCCGACCGGGTCGCCACACCGCGCTCCGACCATGTCTGCCAGCGCCCCTCCTTCTCCCGTGGTGCCGCCTCCGCCGCCACCTCGAGCTGAACCGGCTGCCTCAGCCGGAGCGGAGGGTCCACAGTCGGACGTGGTGGCCCAGCCAGAAGCGGAAGGTTCTCAGCCGGGTGGCTCTTTTGCAGGCGCGCGGGGAGCCGCAACCGGCAAGGAACTCGTGGTTGTCGGTGACGACAACTCCGACGATGAGCCGGGAGAAGAGTGGAGGACAACAGTGGTTGCCGCGAAGGAGTCCTTGGCCATCAATGCCGCGGACGAAGACGCCTCCTCCGCCGCCTCATTGACGGACCTTGCTGCCACCCTCGAACTGGCGGTGAAGGAGATCCAGCTACTGGAGGCCACAGCCGGCGGGAACCGGTCCTTGGAGCTGAAGCTTGCTGCTGCCAACGGAACCTCCCAGAGTAAGTTGCTTCATCCGGCTTGCCTTTTTTTTGCTGATAGCCGGTTTCGTCGCAGCTATCCTCGTGAGCGCTCAGTGCGAGATTGATCGCTTCAAGAAAGCGAACGACCGGCTGGGTAGGTCCAACTCCACTCTGCGGCGGCAGAACAAGGATTGGCACGCGAAGGTAGATGGTCTGAAGGCCACCATTAAGGAGCGCGACGCCTCGCTCGCCAGCTGGATCGAGGCCTTCAACCTTCTCGAGGCCCAGAACAAGGACCAAGATAAGGAGATCAAGCGGCTGGCGATGAAGGAGAAGGCTTTGGTGGAGGAGCTGATGCAGGTTGGCCACACGGCTAAGGGTAAGTTCCTCTTTTCCGCCTCCCTTTCTTTCCGGATCCGGTAGCCGGATCTGACTCTTTTTTCTGACAGCGTTTTATCCCGGCATAGACTTGCTGGCGTACAACCGGCTGCAGGAGAACTAGCCGGGAGCGCAGCCGACGGCCTAGGAGCTCGTCGTCCTTCTTGGCGAGGAAGCTGCCAAGCTTCGTCAAGCGGCACGGGACATATTCTCCTTCCTGTGGCCGGATGCTCCGGTTCTAGAGACAATGGCACAGCTGGCTGCGAAGGTTGGGGAGGTGCCGGCTGCGGTGGACCGGCTGCGGGACTTGGCGGCGCGAGCCGGAGCGGAGATGGCTCTGGCCCTCATGCTCTCCTGGTACAAGGACGCCCGTGTCGAGAAGATCGACGGAGGCTTCCGCGCCGGTGCTGACCTTGCCGCCATCCGCCAGGCCCATCCAGAGCTCCGAGGCTCCGCCATCAAGATTGCTGACTACATGGACCCCGACGAGGTGCCCACCGACTCGGAGTCTGTCGGTACGACGGATGTGGAAGCTCCGACGCAGCCGGCTGCGGGCGCCGGAACTGGATCAAGCGCCACGCCTCCTCCTCCGCCTGAAGCTTCTGCCAGTCAAGATGCTCCTCATGGCAAGGGTCCTGCCGTCTAGTCGCTGCCCCGGGATGCCGGGTGTATTTGTCTTGTTCAATCTTACTTTGAAACTTGTCTGTCTGTACCAGCTGTCTCTGGCACCGGGTAAACTTATGGGAGCTTCGCCTCCTTTTTCCTTTGTTTGTTAATTTTGAACTGGCTTGACTTTCCTTCAACTTGTGCGTTTTGCATTTTCTTTCAACATTTCGTCGATTGACTTTATCCGGCTTACTTCGTCTGGCTACATGCCTTTAGCTGGAAGAACTGCACCTCCAGTGGGGGCGCGCTAGCGGACCCACTAGGTGTAGCCCCCGAGATTCGTAGTAGCTGGTGTAGCCAGGTGCTTCGAATCTTCCTTCTTTTCCCCAGATCTTCTAACTTTATCCGACTAGACTCGTCTTAGTTGGCTGCTTTCGCTGGCGAGCGCCTCCACTGGGTGTAGCCCCCGAGATTCGGAGTAGCTGGCGTAGCCAGGTGCTTCGAATCTTCTTTGTCTTCTCTTGCTCCTGCCCTTGCCCTCACCTGGGCTCCGAACGGCCGGCTAAACGCCTTTAGCCGGTGAACTAAGATTCCTTTGGGCGCGAGCGCACCAGTGGTGTAACCCTGAGATTCGGAGTGCTTGATGAAGGCAAGGACTTCGAATCTTCTTCTCTTTTCTTCCTGAATTCCGACTCAAGGTAGTCGTACAAGAATATACATACACATACATCCTCACATGTTAATAGGTTAGTCTGCCAAATTGTAGCCAAAAAAGGGATATGTTTTTTTGAAAACTAGCTTGCGCCTATCTGGACACTTGGTCGCCTTCTCGTGTGCTCTGCTGTTTTCGCTGCGTCCTTGCCGGGCAACCGGGTTGCGGTCTGCAGCCGGAATTGAAGGGAGATGACAGTACATCGCGCATGGTACTAACGGCTAAGTAACTGGATTTTCTTAAGCTAGTTGCAAGGCCGGGATGCCCGATCTGTCGCGTCTCCTCCCTGTCTTTCGTGTGGGATGCCTCAGGCTTTTTCTCTTGCTAGCTGGACAGCCGGATTGCGGTCTATAGCTGAGACGAAGAGTGGGCCTCTGACATTGTCGCACACTACTCGGCCGGTTTGTTAACTTAGCAGGCCGGGCCAGCTGGCAAGCCCCCAGGTAGGGGTTGCCGGAGCCGGAAAACCATAACCGGAAAATAGGTACAAACACATTTCTAGCAAGGATCCCCCGAGCATCTCGCAAGGGTCCGCATTTTCATTCATAGGGTTTGCGGGATACATACACTGTCTAGCGACTAGGTGTAAAACGGGCGCAGCAAGGCCGCGTTCCAGGGACGCTCGGTCTCCTCGTCTGATTTGTCCATCTTGTTCTTGCGCGGCTGCTGCGCGTCGATGAGATAGTAGGAGTCGTTGGGCAGTGCCTGGCTGATGATGAAGGGGCCCTCCTAAGGTGGCGATAGCTTGTTCATGCCCTTCGTGTCTTGCACCAGCCAGAGAACCAGGTTGCCCTTGCGGAATGCGACTGGGCAGATCCGGCCTGAATGGTAGTGGCATAGTCGTTGCTGGTACAGGGCCGACCTGGACAAGGCCAGCTCACGGGCCTCCTCTAGGAGCTCCACACCGTCCTCCCGCGCCTCCTGGTTGGCCTTCTCGTCGTATAGGAGCTTGCGCGGGGAGTCGAACTCGATATCCGCGGAGAGGACGGCTTTCGATCCGTAGACCAGGAATAACAGGGTGTAGCCGATTGATCTATTCGGCGTGGTGCGGAGGCTCCATAGCACAGCCGGAAGCTCTTCGATCCAGCATCCGGGTGACCGCTCCAACGACTCGATGAGGCATGGCTTGATGCCGGCTAGCACCAAGCCGTTTGCTCTTTCGACTTGCCCGTTAGACTGCGGGTGCGCGACGGAGGCAAGGTCCAGCCGGATGCCCTTGTTGCTGTAGAATCGGGCGAAGGCCCCCTTGGAAAAGTTCGTGCCTTTGTCGGTGATGATGCTGTTGGGGTAGCCGAACCGATTGATGATGTCGGTGAAGAAGGTGACGATTGTCGCCCGTCCAGCTTTCGGATGGGCTTGGCCTCGATCCACTTCGTGAATTTGTCCACTGCCACCAGCATATGGGTCATGCCCGCGCGCTCAATTGAAGGGACTGACCATGTCGAGGCACCAAACCGCGAATGGCTAGGTAATCGGTATGGTCTTGAGTACCGAAGTCGGCATGTGCCTGAGTTGCCCGAAGCGCTGGCACCCATTGCACGCGCGGACCAGCTGCACAGCGTCCTCGAGGGCGGTGGGCCAATAGAAGCCATGGCGAAACGCCTTGGAGACTATCGCCCTTGACGAAGTGTGGTGCCCGCACTCGCCAGGTGGATGTCCTTGAGTAGCCTGTAGCCCGTGTCCACATCGACACACCTTTGGAAAATGCCGGCTATGCTGCGCTTGTACAGTTCGCCGTTGATGATGGTGTACGTGTGCGCGTGGCGCCGGATTTGCCTGGCTTCCACCTCGTCATCCGGAAGTTCCCCGTTGGCGATGTAGTTCATGAAGGGCTGCGCCCAGGATGGCACTTCCTGAATGACAAGGAAGCTCCCGCTCACCAGTTGATGGTTGTCGGGGGGTCGTTCGGGTGACATACCCGAGCCGGCAGCCCCCCAGCCGCTTGACGAGCCGGCAGCCCCCGGGTCTTGCGAACCGGAGGGCACTGCCTTGCCGGAGTTGGTGCGGGTCTTCTTCTTTGGAGGTTCTGCGTGCTCCGCTTCTGCTGCTACGTCGGTCAGAGCGCTCCCTATCAAGATGATGGAGTCTGACTCTGGCGATGGGTTGATGGAGGGTTTGCGTAGATCCTCCAAGGAGACCCCGGGTGAAATCGCCTGCCTGGTGGATCTGATTCCGGTGAGCGAATCGGCTGCCTCGTTGTTGGCACGGGGGACGTGATGTAATTCGCATCCGTCGAAGGAGGCGCTAAGCTTCTGGATATGGAACCGGTAGTGGGCCATGTTTGCATCCCTGGCGTCCCATTCTCTGGATACTTGCCGCACCACCAGATCCGAATCACCGAAGCAAAGGATCCGGTTGACACCGATCTCCTTGGCCAGCCGGAGTCCATGCGCCAGTGCCTAGTATTCGGCTACGTTGTTGGAGGCCTTGAAGTGGATCTGCAGCACATACTCCAGCCGGTCTCCCTTGGGCGAGGTGAGCACGATGCCGACTCCCAAGCCCCCAAGCATCTTCGAACCATCGAAGTGCATCTTCCAGTGGTCCGAATCCAGAACCGGTGGAAGATACTGGGTCTCGGCCCAGTCGACGAGGAAGTCTGCCAACGCCTGTGACTTGATCGTGAGCCGAGGCTCATACTGGATGGAGTAGGCGGCGAGCTCGATGGCCCACTTGGCGACTCAGCCGGTGGCGTCCTTGTTGCCGATGATTTCCGAAAGGGGTGCGGTGCACACGACCTTAATCGGATGCTCCTGGAAGTAGTGCTTGAGCTTCTTGCACGCCAGGTACATGCCGTAGCACATCTTCTGGTAGTGGGGTAGTTCTGCTTGGAGAGGGAGAGAACCTTGCTGAGGTCGTAGACGGGCCTCTGAACTAGCTGAGCCTTGCCTTCCTCAGGGCACTCCACCACCAGGACGACGCTGACGACTCGACCGATGGCTGCTATATAGAGCAACATCGTCTCCTTGCTAGCCGGCGTGGCTAGAACCGGCGTTGTGGACATCATGCGCTTGAGGTCGTGAAATGCGGCATCGGCTTGCGAAGTCCAGGAGAACTTGTCTGTCTTCTTCATCAGTTGGTACAACGGGAGTGCCTTCTCCCCCAACCGGCTGACGAAACGGCTGAGGGAGGCCATGCATCCGGTGAACTTTTGGACTCCAAGCAGGCTCTTGGGCGGCTGCATCCTCTCGATGGCCGCGATCTTCTCCGGATTTGCCTCGATGCCTCGTTGTGATACGAGGAAACCGAGGAGCTGACCAGATGGCACTCTGAAGACGCACTTCTCCGGGTTCAGCTTCATCTGTTACTGGCGGAGGTTGCCAAACGTCTCTCCTAGATCTTCGAGGAGGGTGCGCTTCTCCTTGGTCTTGATGACCACATCGTCCATGTAAGCATGTACGTTCCAGCCTATCTGCGAGTGCAAGCACTTCTGCAGGCAACGCTGATAGGTAGCGCCTGCATTCTTTAGACCGAAAGGCATGGTTACGTAGCAGAAAGCCCCGTAGGGGGTGATGAACGATGTCTTAATCTGATCAGCCGGGTTTAACCGGATCTGGTTGTAACCGGAATAGCAATCTAGAAAAGACAACAAATCATAGCCGGCCGTGGAATCGATGACTTGATCGATACGGGGCAAGGCGAATGGGTCTTTCGGGCACACCTTGTTCAGGCTGGTGTAGTCGATACACATGCGCCAGGTCTTGTTCTTCTTCAGCACCAGGACTGGATTTGCCAGCTAGTCCGGGTGGTACACTTCCATGATGAACCCGGCTGCAAGGAGCCGGGTGATCTCGTCACCGATTATCTTCCTCTTCTCCTCTACGAACCGGCACAGAGGTTGCTTGACCGGTTTGGCATCCGGCCGTACATGAAGTGAGTGCTCGGCGAACTCTCTCGGCACACCTGGCATGTCCTTGGGGGACCATGCAAAGATGTCCTGATTCTCATGGAGGAAGTCGACGAGCGTGCCTTCCTATTTGTTGTCCAAGTTGGCACCGATGGTGACGAACTTGGTCGGATCGGAGGGGTCGAGCAGGATCCTCTTTGTCTCCTTTGCCGGCTGGAAGGCTCCTTCTCCAGCCGGTTTGCTGCTAGCCGGTATGTCCTGCTGGGCCATGGCCACATTGTGCATGATCACGCGCTTCTCCTCAGCTATGATGAGGGCCTCTGCTAGTTTGGAAACGGCAGAGGCGCACTCCATCGATCGCCTGAAGCAGCCAGCATCTTCGTCTTCAGGTATGCATAGTGGGGGACGACCATGAACTTGGCGAGGGCGGGGCGCCCGAGGAGAGCATGATAGCAGCTTGTCAGGTTTACCACCTTGAACCAGATTGGTTCGCGGCGGAAGTTCTCCTCGGTCCCGAAGATGACGTCCAGCTGGATTTTACCCAGCGGGGCGCAGGCTGGCCCCGGCAGTACGCCGTGGAACGTTGTGGTAGTCGGGCGCAGGTCGCATTCGCGAATGCCCAGCTTCTCCAGCGAGGACTGGTAGAGGAGGTTGAGGCTGCTGCCTCCGTCGATGAGGACGCGCAAAAATCGACAGGTACGCGTGTTGGAGACGATGAGGGGGTCGAGCACCATGGTGTAGCCCCCGGGAGTCGGCAGCTTCTTCGGCTGGTCTGCACGGCTCCAGGTGATGGGGTTTTTTGACCAGTTTAGGTACCAGGGGACCGGAGAGACGATAGCGTTGACCTCCTTGGAGCGTCGCCTGCGGCTGTGCTTGTCGTCCAGCTCCGTCTCGAAGATGTGGTAGGCGGCATGCGGCTGGGGGTAGCCATTGTTGTTGTTGCCGCCGTTGCCGCCGTTACCATCATTGCCGGCTGCCCTAGCCGGTGGTGGTGGCCCACCAGGAGGGGGCGGGGAAGACAAGGCTCGTTACCCAGGTCTTTTAGCTGGCGGGTCCAGCTGCAATTCCGGGTGGTATGCGTAGCCGGTTTGAAGGGACCGCTGTGCCACTTGCACGGGCCATCAAACATCTGGTCGAAGGTGAGCCGTGGCTTCTGCCTCCTTGCATCATTAGCCGGTGTGTCGGGCGCACCCTCCACAGCATTGACCTTCCGCTCGTGGTAGCGAGGCTTCTGCTGTCCGGCTTGGCGGTCCCCATGGAACTGGTTGTCGTTTCCGTGGGGTCTGGAAGATCTGGCTTCGCCAGCTGGATTGCTCGGATGGTCGCGAGCCGGCTCCATAGGAGTTGGACGCCCGTCAGCATTTACTTGGAGGGGCTTCTTCATGGCGGCATCTGCCGTGGCGTACTGGTCCGCAACCGGCATGAGCTCCGCCGTGGTTTTCGGCTCGTCACACAGTAGCCGGTGGTGAAGCATGGTGCCCTCTCGAAAACTCTCGATGAAGAAACTGATGGCTTGGCTTTCCAGGATGCCCTCGCAAGTGTTGCGCAGCTCCGTCCACTTGGCGAGGTACTCGCGGTCAGTCTCGCGGTCACCCTGGACGCACAAGGCCAGGTCGCGTGGGCGTCCCGGGCGCTTGTACGTGCCATTGAAGTTGCGGACGAACACCTTCTCGAAGTCTGGCCAGGCGTTGATGCTGTTGGGTGCGAGGCTATTGAGCACGTCCTTGCCGACCCGGTTAGCATAAGAGGGACGTAGAGCACGGCTGTGCGCTTGTTCCCATGGGCGATGCTGACTGCCGTAGCATAGTCGGTCAGCCAATCTTCCGGCTTCATGTTGATGTCGTATTTGGGGGTGTCCCTAGGCAGGGAGAACTTATCCGAAAACGGCTCGTTCTGGATGCGGGGTCCGAAACAAACCGGGCCGGTAGAGTCTTCTTCCTCCGTGACGCGTGCTTGAGCGAGGAGCTCGATGCGCTCACGGGCATCCGGAAAATCCGGGTTGAGCGCTCCCACCTGGCCCGAGAGACCGGAACCGGCAGGTCTAGGTGCTTCGATTGGTGAAGGGGAGGCGGTGGGTTGCTGTTCACCGTTTGCTCCTGGCGCGACTGGCCCTTGTTGCCAGAGCTACGACGCCTGCTGCAGGCCTTAGCCGGCTGATGGGAAGACGCCTGTTGGGTATCGCGTGGCGCCCCTTGTTGTGACTTGCTCCACAGGTAGTGGGGTCCTCCTGCATCTGCCGGTTGGCATTAGCCTGCTCGTCCGCGATGCGGACCTCGCTCGCACGCGCGTCCGGGCGGACTCGCCTCGCCTCCGGGTTGGGTTCTTACCTGCTGGCTTGCGCCAGCCGCAGGTTCTTGATGGGCGTGCTGTAGGTGGGCCTGATGAGGGCGGGTGCAGGATCCGGCTCCCCATCATTTTCCATCCTGCCGCCTAGTTCGCCACCCCGGCACCGTACCTGGCCACGCCAGCTCGGCTCCGCGGTAGCCGAAGTGAAGCCGTGCGCGCGGTCATACTCGCGCGGGGTGATCTCGAGTTGCTTGCGGGTTGCCGCCAGCTCCATGGCCTCCTGGAGGAGGATCTCTCTCTCCATGGCGAAGTTGGCTTCCGCCTCCTCTGGGTTATCCCCGAGGTTAACCGGCATCAGGAGCCGATCAATGGCATCCTCCACTGGATTCCGAGGCTACGGGGGCGCGGAAGTTCCAACCTCATCCGTGCCTCGCTCCCGCGGTTGGCGGGGATGAGAGATGGAGCCGGTCATCATGACCTCTACGCCGCAAGAAGCGACGGAGGCGGTACCGCCCGGGTACGTTAGCTCCACGACAGAGACGATCTCCCTAGGGAAACGCTCTGGAATGGTGGCGACATAGACGAGGAGGTCGCCGAAGAGCAGGACGGTGTCGTTCACCGGGAAGGAGGTTCCGGCGAAGCAGGAAGCGTTGTCGATGACGCAGTCGAATTTTCCGAGCGTGAGCACCAGGCCGGAGGCCACGCCCTCACCAGCTGAAGTGCAGGGTCCCGTGCGGAACGTGACTCCGGTCGAAGCCATCTGCCCCACGGTGGGCACCAACTGTCGTTGTATTGGGAACGACAGTACCTAAGGAGGTTAGATAGAGGTGTGGGGACTAGCAGGGAAGCTATCGACGGTGTCCGCAGGCGGGATTGGATACAAGCAAGCGTAGCTAGACATAGGAAGTACCCAGGTTCGGAGCCCTCGTGGTGAGGTAAAGCTCCTACTCCTGCCAGATCTGACTATGTGGGATATACGAACTACAAGTGCTCCTCGAGCTGTATTCTCTAGGTACTGCCTTAAATGCACTGAGACCAACCCTTACTACTGAGGCCTTGCCTCTCCTTATATAGGCAGAGAGGCAAAGGTCTCACTGGCCAGTCCGACTGGCAGGCCCCACAGGCGGGTCCCAGCCGACTGGTCATCTACAGTGTCCGGTACGGTGTGTCCCATCGGAGTATGAGCGGTATGGCTGTCGTAGGCACAGTGGACGCCGTGCGAGCCTGTCGTCAGCATCGGGCCACTGTTCCTGTGTCATCCCCGCAAAGTCTTCGGTATGGGCGAGTAGTTGCTGGTCTTGTCATCGTACAGGGCGTACCATGCACTGATACGCATGTCGTCCTGTCTCACTAATTGGTTCTGGCTACGTCGCCGTAGCCGACTGCTTCTTGCTGATTCGGCTACCATGCGGTAGTCGGCCTGACTTGCCTTGTCCGGCTGCATCTAGTCAGCCGGACTCGATCCAACTGCCCAGTTTCTTGTCCGGTCGGGGTATCTGGGGATCATACCCCCGACATGGGTCAACCAATGGCATTGCATGTGTGTTCTTTCCACAAACCACACATGGATCAACCAGTGTCAGTGCATGTGTGTTATTTTCACAAACCACACATGGATCAACCAGTGTTCACTGCATGTGTGTTCTTTCCACAAACCACATATGGATCAACTAGTGGTCATTGCATGTGTGTTCTTTTCCACAAACCACTTATGGATCAACCAGTGGTCATTGCATGTGTGTTCTTTCCACAAACCACTTATGGATCCACCAGTGTTCATTGCATGTGTCTTCTTTTCCACAAACCACATATGGATCAACCAGTGGTCATTGCATGTGTGTTCTTTTCACAAAGCACATGTGGACCCACTAGAGTCATTGCATGTGTGTTCTTATACTAAAACCAGCACTAGACTCATTGCATGTGTGTTATTTTCACAAACCACACATGGATCCACCACTGTCATTGCATGCGTGTTCTTTCCACAAACCACACATGGATCAACCAGGGGTCATTGCATGTGTGTTCTTTTCCACAAACCACATATGGATCCGTTAGAGTCATTGCATATGTGTTCTTATACTAAAACCAGCATTAGAGTCACTGCATGTGTGTTGTTTCCACAAACCACTTATGTATCAACCAGTGTTCATTGCATGTGTGTTCTTTTCCACAAACCACATATGGATCCATTAGAGTCATTGCATGTGTGTTATTTCCACAAACCACACATGGATCAAACCACATGTGGATCCATTAGAGTCATTGCATGTGTGTTATTTTCACAAAACACACATGGATCAACCAGTGGTCATTGCATGTGTGTTCTTTCCACAAATCACATATGGACCCACTAGAGTCATTGCTTGTGTGTTCTTATACTAAAACTAACACTAGAGTCATTGCATGTGTGTTCTTTTCCACAAACCACATGTGGACCCACTAGACTCATTGCATGTGTGTTCTTTTCACAAACCACACATGGATCCACCACTGTCATTGCATGTGTGTTCTTTCCACAATCAACCAGTGGTCATTGCATGTGTATTCTTTTCCACAAACCACATATGGATCCATTAGAGTCATTGCATGTGTGTTATTTCCACAAACCACACATGGGTCAACCAATGGCATTGCATGTGTGTTCTTTCCACAAACCACACATGGATCAACCAGTGTTAGTGCATGTGTGTTCTTTTCACAAACCACACATGGATCAACCAGTGTTCACTGCATGTTTGTTCTTTCCACAAACCACATATGGATCAACTAGTGGTCATTGCATGTGTGTTCTTTTCCACAAACCACATATGGATAAACCAGTGGTCATTGCATGTGTGTTCTTTCCACAAACCACTTATGGATCCACCAGTGTTCATTGCATGTGTGTTCTTTTCCACAAACCACATATGGATCAACCAGTGGTCATTGCATGTGTGTTATTTTCACAAACCACATGTGGACCCACTAGAGTCATTGCATGTGTGTTCTTATACAAAAACCAGCACTAGACTCATTGCGTGTATGTTCTTTTCACAAACCACACATGGATCCACCACTGTCATTGCATGTGTGTTCTTTCCACAAACCACACATGGATCAACCAGTGGCATTGCATGTGTGTTCTTTTCACAAACCACACATGGATCCATTAGAGTCATTGCATATGTGTTCTTATACTAAATCCAGCATTAGAGTCACTGCATGTGTGTTCTTTCCACAAAGCACTTATGGATGAACCAGTGTTCATTGCATGTGTGTTCTTTTCCACAAACCACATATGGATCCATTAGAGTCATTGCATGTGTGTTATTTCCACAAACCACACATGGATCAAACCACATGTCGATCCATTTGAGTCATTGCATGTGTGTTATTTTCACAAACCACACATGGATCAACCAGTGGTCATTGCATGTGTGTTCTTTCCACAAATCACATATGGACCCACTAGAGTCATTTATTGTGTGTTCTTATACTAAAACTAGCACTAGAGTTATTGTATGTGTGTTCTTTTCCACAAACCACATGTGGACCCACTAGACTCATTGCATGTGTGTTCTTTTCACAAACCACACATGGATCCACCACTGTCATTGCATGTGTGTTCTTTCCACAAACCACACATGGATCAACCAGTGGTCATTGCATGTGTGTTCTTTTCCACAAATCACATATGGATCCATTAGAGTCATTGCATGTGTGTTATTTTCACAAACCACACATGGATCAACCAATGGCATTGCATGTGTGTTCTTTCCACAAACCACACATGGATCAACCAGTGTCATTGCATGTGCGTTCTTTTCACAAACCACACATGGATCAACCAGTGTCCACGGCATGTGTGTTCTTTCCACAAACCACATATGGATGAACCAGTGGTCATTGCATGTGTGTTCTTTTCCACAAACCACTTATGGATCAACTAGTGGTCATTGCATGTGTGTTCTTTCCACAAACCACTTATGGATCCACCAGTGTTCATTGCATGTGTGTTCTTTTCCACATACCACATATGGATCAACCAGTGGTCATTGCATGTGTGTTCTTTTCACAAACCACATGTGGACCCACTAGAGTCATTGTATGTGTGTCCTTATACTAAAACCAGCACTAGACTCATTGCGTGTGTGTTATTTCCACAAACCACTTATGGATCCATTAGAGTCATTGCATGTGTGTTCTTTCCACAAACCACATATGGACCCACTAGAGTCATTGCATGTGTGTTCTTTCCACAAACCACATATGGACCCACTAGAGTCATTACACGTGTGTTCTATCCACAAACCACACATGGATCAACCAGTGTCATTGCACGTGTGTTCTTTCCACAAACCACATATGGATCAACCAGTGTTATTGCATGTGTGTTCTTTTCACAAACCACTTATGGATCCACCAGTGTTCATTGCATGTGTGTTCTTTTCCACAAACCACTTATGGATCAACCAGTGGTCATCGCATGTGTGTTCTTTTCACAAACTACATGTGGACCCACTAGAGTCATTGTATGTGTGTTCTTATACTAAAACTAGCACTAGAGTCATTGCATGTGTGTTCTTTCCACAAACCACACATGGATCAACCAGTGAGATTGCATGTATGTTCTTTTCACAAACAACACATGGATCAACCAGTGTTCACTGCATGTGTGTTCTTTTCCACAAACCACTTATGGATCAACTAGTGGTCATTGCATGTGTGTTCTTTTCACAAACCACATGTGGACCCACTAGAGGTTATGGTATGTGTGTTCTTATACTAAAACTAGCGCTAGAGTCATTGCATGTGTGTTCTTTTCCACAAACCACACATGGATCAACAAGTGGCATTACATGCGTGTTCTTTTCACAAACCACACATGGATCAACCAGTGTTCACTACATGTGTGTTCTTTTCCATGAACCACATATGGATCAACCAGTGGTCATTGCATGTGTGTTCGTGCCACAAACAACATGTGGACCCACTAGAGTCATTGTATGTGTGTTCTTATACTAAAACTAGCACTAGAGTCATTGCATGTGTGTTCTTTCCACAAACCACACATGGATCAACCAGTGGTAGTGCATGTGTGTTCTTTTCACAAACCACACATGGATCAACTAGTGTTCACTGCATGTTTGTTCTTTTCCACAAACCACACATGGATCAACTAGTGATCATTGCATGTGTGTTCTTTTCCAGAAACCACATATGGATCCATTAGAGTCATTGCATGTGTGTTATTTCCACAAACCACACATGGATCAACCAATGGCATTGCATGTGTGTTCTTTCCACCAACCACACATGGATCAACCAGTGTCATTGCATGTCTGTTCTTTTCACAAACCACACATGGATCAACCAGTGTCCACTGCATGTGTGTTCTTTCCACAAACCACATATGGATCAACCAGTGGTCATTGCATGTGTGTTCTTTTCCACAAACCACTTATGGATCAACTAGTGGTCATTGCATGTGTGTTCTTTCCACAAACCACTTATGGATCCACCAGTGTTCATTGCATGTGTGTTCTTTTCCACAAACCACATATGGATCAACCAGTGGTCATTGCATGTGTGTTCTTTTCACAAAGCACATGTGGACCCACTAGAGTCATTGCATGTGTGTTCTTATACTAAAACCTGCACTAGACTCATTGCATGTGTGTTAGTTCCACAAACCACTTATGGATCAACCAGTGGTCATTGCATGTGTTTTCTTTCCACAAACAACATATGGACCCACTAGAGTCATTGCATGTGTGTTCTATCCACAAACCACACATGGATCAACCAATGTCATTGCACGTGTTCTTTCCACAAACCACATATGGATCAACTAGTGTCATTGCATGTGTGTTCTTTTCACAAACAACATATGGATCCACTAGTGTTCAATGCATGTGTGTTCTTTCTACAAACCACTTATGGATCCACCAGTGTTCATTGCATGTGTGTTCTTTTCCACAAACCACTTATGGATCAACCAGTGGTCATTGCATGTGTGTTCTTTTCACAAACTACATGTGGACCCACTAGAATCATCGTATGTGTGTTCTTATAGTAAAACTAGTACTAGAGTCATTGCATGTGTGTTCTTTCCACAAACCACACATGGATCAACCAGTGGAAGTGCATGTGTGTTCTTTTCACAAACCACACATGGATAAACCAGTGTTCACTGCATGTGTGTTCTTTTCCACAAACCACTTATGGTTCAACCAGTGGTCATTGCATGTGTGTTCTTTTCACAAACCACATGCGGACCCACTAGAGTTATTGTATGTGTGTTCTTATACTAAAACTAGCACTAGAGTCATTGCATGTGTGTTCTTTCCACAAACCACACATGGATCAACCAGTGTCATTGCATGTCTGTTCTTTTCACAAACCACACATGGATCAACCAGTGTCCACTGCATGTGTGTTCTTTCCACAAACCACATATGGATCAACCAGTGGTCATTGCATGTGTGTTCTTTTCCACAAACCACTTATGGATCAACCAGTGGTCATTGCATGTGTGTTCTTTCCACAAACCACTTATGGATCCACCAGTGTTCATTGCATGTGTGTTCTTTTCCACAAACCACATATGGATCAACCAGTGGTCATTGCATGTGTGTTCTTTTCACAAAGCACATGTGGACCCACTAGAGTCATTGCATGTGTGTTCTTATACTAAAACCTGCACTAGACTCATTGCATGTGTGTTAGTTCCACAAACCACTTATGGATCAACCAGTGGTCATTGCATGTGTTTTCTTTCCACAAACCACATATGGACCCACTAGAGTCATTGCATGTGTGTTCTATCCACAAACCACACATGGATCAACCAATGTCATTGCACGTGTTCTTTCCACAAACCACATATGGATCAACTAGTGTCATTGCATGTGTGTTCTTTTCACAAACAACATATGGATCCACTAGTGTTCAATGCATGTGTGTTCTTTCTACAAAACACTTATGGATCCACCAGTGTTCATTGCATGTGTGTTCTTTTCCACAAACCACTTATGGATCAACCAGTGGTCATTGCATGTGTGTTCTTTTCACAAACTACATGTGGACCCACTAGAATCATCGTATGTGTGTTCTTATACTAAAACTAGTACTAGAGTCATTGCATGTGTGTTCTTTCCACAAACCACACATGGATCAACCAGTGGAAGTGCATGTGTGTTCTTTTCACAAACCACACATGGATCAACCAGTGTTCACAGCATGTGTGTTCTTTTCCACAAACCACTTATGGTTCAACCAGTGGTCATTGCATGTGTGTTCTTTTCACAAACCACATGCGGACCCACTAGAGTTATTGTTTGTGTGTTCTTATACTAAAACTAGCACTAGAGTCAATGCATGTGTGTTCTTTTCCACAAACCACACATGGATCAACCAGTGGCATTGCATGCGTGCTCTTTTCACAAACCACACATGGATCAACCAGTGTTCACTGCATGTGTGTTCTTTTCCACGAACCACATATGGATCAACCAGTGGTTATTGCATGTGTGTTCTTGCCACAAACTAAATGTGGACCCACTAGAGTCATTGTATGTGTGTTCTTATACTAAAACTAGCACTAGAGTCACTGCATGTGTGTTCTTTCCACAAACCACACATGGATCAACCAGTGGCATTGCATGTGTGTTCTTTTCACAAACCACACATTAGAGTCATTTCATGTGTGTTATTTCCACAAACCACACATGGATCAACAAATGGCATTGCATGTGTGTTCTTTTCACAAACCACACATGGATCAACTAGTGTTCACTGCATGTGTGTTCTTTCCACAAACCACATATGGATCAACCAGTGGTCATTGCTTGTGTGTTCTTTTCCACAAACCACTTATGGATCAACTAGTGGTCATTGCATGTGTGTTCTTTCCACAAACCACTTATGGATCCACCAATGTTCATTGCATGTGTGTTCTTTTCCACGAACCACATATGGATCAACCAGTGGTCATTGCATGTGTGTTCTTTCCACAAACTACATGTGGACCCACTAGAGTCATTGTATATGTGTCCTTATACTAAAACTAGCACTAGAGTCATTGCATGTGTGTTCTTTCCACAAACCACACATGGATCTACCAGTGGCATTGCATGTGTGTTCTTTTCAAAAACCACACATGGATCAACCAGTGTTCACTGCATGTGTGTTCTTTTCCACAAACCACACATGGATCAACCAGTGGTCATTGCATGTGTGTTGTTTCCACAAACCACACATGGATCCACCAGTGGCATTGCATGTGTGTTCCTGACATGAACCACATATGGACCCACTAGAGTCATTGCATATGTGTTCTATCCACAAACCACACATGGATCAATCGGTGTCATTGCACGTTTGTTCTTTCCACAAACCACATATGGATCAACCAGTGTCATTGCATGTGTGTTCTTTCCACAAACCACTTATGGATCAACCAGTGGTCATTGCATGTGTGTTCTTTTCACAAACTACATGTGGACCCACTAGAGTCATCGTATGTGTGTTCTTATACTAAAACTAGCACTAGAGTCATTGCATGTGTGTTCTTTCCACAAACCACACATGGATCAACCAGTGGCAGTGCATGTGTGTTCTTTTCACAAACCACACATGGATCAACCAGTGTTCACTGTATGTGTGTTCGTTTCCACAAACCACTTATGGATCAACCAGTGGTCATTGCATGTGTGTTCTTTTCACAAACCACATGTGGACCCACTAGAGTTATTGTATGTGTGTTCTTATACTAAAACTAGCACTAGAGTCATTGCATGTGTGTTCTTTTCCACAAACCACACATGGATCAACCAGTGGCATTGCATGCGTGCTCTTTTCACAAACCACACATGGTTCAACCAGTGTTCACTGCATGTGTGTTCTTTTCCACGAACCACATATGGATCAACCAGTGGTCATTGCATGTGTGTTCTTGCCACAAACTACATGTCGACCCAGTAGAGTCATTGTATGTGTGTTCTTATACTAAAACTAGCACTAGAGTCACTACATGTGTGTTCTTTCCAGAAACCACACATGGATCAACCAGTGGCATTGCATGTGTGTTCTTTTCACAAACCACACATGAATCAACCAGTGTTCACTGCATGTGTGTTCTTTTCCACAAACCACACATGGATCAACGAGTGGTCATTGCATGTCTGTTGTTTCCACAAACCACACATGGATCCACCAGTGGCATTGCATGTGTGTTCCTGACATGAACCACATATGGACCCACTAGAGTGCGTTGCATGTGTGCTCTATCCACAACCCACACATGGATCAATCGGTGTCATTGCACGTGTGTTATTTCCACAAACCACATATGGATCAACCAGTGTTGTTGCATGTGTGTTCTTTCCACAAACTACACATGGATCAAGCAGTGTCATTGCATGTGTGTTCTTTCCACAAACCACACATGGATCCACCAGTGTTCATTGCATGTGTGTTCTTTCCCACAAACCACATATGGATCAACCAGTGGTCATTGCATGTGTGTTCTTTTCACAAACCACATATGGACCCACTAGAGTTCATTGCATGTGTGTTCTGTTCCACAAACCACATATGGATCCATTAGAGTCATTGCATGTTTGTTATTTCCACAAACCACACATGGATCAAACCACATGTGGATCCATTAGAGTCATTGCATGTGTGTTATTTCCACAAACCACACATGGATCAACCAATGGCATTGCATGTGTGTTCTTTCCACAAACCACACATGACTCAACCAGTGTCATTGCATGTGTGTTCTTTTCACAAACCACACATGGATCAACCAGTGTCCACGGCATGTGTGTTCTTTCCACAAACCACATATGGATGAACCAGTGGTCATTGCATGTGTGTTCTTTTCCACAAACCACTTATGGATCAACTAGTGGTCATTGCATGTGTGTTCTTTCCATAAACCACTTATGGATCCACCAGTGTTCATTGCATGTGTGTTCTTTTCCACATACCACATATGGATCAACCAGTGGTCATTGCATGTGTGTTCTTTTCACAAACCACATGTGGACCCACTAGAGTCATTGTTTGTGTGTCCTTATACTAAAACCAGCACTAGACTCATTGCATGTGTGTTATTTCCACAAACCACTTATGGATCCATTAGAGTCATTGCATGTGTGTTCTTTCCACAAACCACATATGGACCCACTAGAGTCATTGCATGTGTGTTCTTTCCACAAACCACATATGGACCCACTAGAGTCATTACACGTGTGTTCTATCCACAAACCACACATGGATCAAGCAGTGTCATTGCACGTGTGTTCTTTCCACAAACCACATATGGATCAACCAGTGTCATTGCATGTGTGTTCTTTTCACAAACAACATATGGATCCACTAGTGTTTACTGCATGTGTGTTCTTTCCACAAACAACTTATGAATCCACCAGTGTTCATTGCATGTGTGTTCTTTTCCACAAACCACTTATGGATCAACCAGTGGTCATCGCATGTGTGTTCTTTTCACAAACTACATGTGGACCCACTAGAGTCATTGTATGTGTGTTCTTATACTAAAACTAGCACTAGAGTCATTGCATGTGTGTTCTTTCCACAAACCACACATGGATCAACCAGTGACATTGCATGTATGTTCTTTTCACAAACAACACATGGATCAACCAGTGTTCACTGCATGTGTGTTCTTTTCCACAAACCACTTATGGATCAACTAGTGGTCATTGCATGTGTGTTCTTTTCACAAACCACACGTGGACCCACTAGAGGTCATGGTATGTGTGTTCTTATACTAAAACTAGCGCTAGAGTCATTGCATGTGTGTTCTTTTCCACAAACCACACATGGATCAACAAGTGGCATTACATGCGTGTTCTTTTCACAAACCACACATGGATCAACCAGTGTTCACTACATGTGTGTTCTTTTCCATGAACCACATATGGATCAACCAGTGGTCATTGCATGTGTGTTCGTGCCACAAACAACATGTGGACCCACTAGAGTCATTGTATGTGTGTTCTTATACTAAAACTAGCACTAGAGTCATTGCATGTGTGTTCTTTCCAGAAACCACACATGGATCAACGAGTGGTAGTGCATGTGTGTTCTTTTCACAAACCACACATGGATCAACTAGTGTTCACTGCATGTTTGTTCTTTTCCACAAACCACACATGGATCAACTAGTGATCATTGCATGTGTGTTCTTTTCCAGAAACCACATATGGATCCATTAGAGTCATTGCATGTGTGTTATTTCCACAAACCACACATGGATCAACCAATGGCATTGCATGTGTGTTCTTTCCACAAACCACACATGGATCAACTAGTTTTAGTGCATGTGTGTTCTTTTCACAAACTACACATGGATCAACCAGTGTTCACTGCATGTGTGTTCTTTCCACAAACCACATATGGATCAACCAGTGGTCATTGCATGTGTGTTCTTTTCCATGAACCACTTATGGATCAACCAGTGGTCATTGCATGTGTGTTCTTTCCACA